>BSBK01014459.1:0-53471 GCA_027943335.1 Chamaecyparis obtusa
TAATAATTAATACTTTTTTTATATTTGAATAACAAAAAAGATATGTTAAGTAAAGTGGCTATGACTTGCTGGATAGCCATTACTTGACAGGTACCCTATAACCATTAATACACCCAGCCTCCAAAATTCTATGTCCACCTTCCAATTGTACACCCGCTTTCACATGGTTATCGGCTTTCTCTTCTTATGAGACAAATCGTACATTCGCTTTCACTTTGTTTGCTTTTATCTTCTGCACATTTTTCAGACCTTGTACAGACTTCAGACGTTAGAGTTAAAATTTGCACCGTTTCGAATATCGTGCTGGATGTCCGATTTCCCTCCTTTATGCCGGGTAAACTAAAACGCATATCTTACAAGGGGACACTTCGTTTTTTTTCCAAACTTTTTCAAACTGCCCTTATGTATTTTACGTTTTAGTTTACGATTTAGCCAATATCTTCATGCCAGAGCCATACCTAACCAGGATGGCTACTGTTAGCAGAGATCTGACATGCCATTAATATGGCAAATGTTAAAATTATAATTAGCTTATATATATATTTATATATATATAATATATTGAGAGTAATCTTTTTCTGAGGTGACTATCGCACCTTGCAATTTAAAGAAAATAGGCACTTTGAGAACGATTATTCTCGACATATTATATATATATATATATATATAAATATATATAAGCTAGTGGCAGTCACAGCGCAACATAATAGACATTTTAAGAATTGTAATTTTTATGTGTGTCTATATATATATATATATATATATATAATGTTGTAAAAAAAAAATAGTATATATATAGTTCTAAATTATAAATTATTAAAATTATTTGAAACCGGGTAAGAGTTACGGTTAGGGTTACGAATTTAGCTTATGAGTTAAGGTTCAGGTAAATATATATTTGGGTTAGGGTTAAGGATAGGGTGACATTAATGATGTGGTTAGGGATATGATGTTAGGTTTAGAATTATGATTACTATCATATTTAGTGTAACATTAAGGTTTAAGATTAGGATAAGGGAATAGGATTAGGGTTACAATTATGATTACTATCATATTTATTTGTAACATTAAGGTTTTAGATTAGGGTAAGGGAATAGGATTAGGGTTACATTTTAGGAATTGTAATGTTTATGTATATATATAGCTATAAATAATAAATTATTAAAATTATTTGAAACTGGGTAAGAGTTAGGGTTTAGTAGGTCATTTTATGTTATGACATAGGGCTTGCGTAAGAGTTAGTGGTAGAGTTAGGGTTATCGATACGGTGATAGTTCATGTTAATAGGATATGTAACATTATGATTTATGCAGAAAAGTAAGAGTACGTTACAGTTAGGGTTAGGGTTACAATTAGAGTTATGATTACTATTATATTTAGTTATTTCATGAGGGTTAATCGTGGGTTAATGATGTGATGCGCAATGTTATGTTTCGATTAGTATTAGGGTTTAAATAAAAAAATTGTGTGTGTGTGTGTGTGTGTGTGTGTGTGTGTGTGTGTGTGTGTGTGTGTGTGTGTGTGTATATATATATATATATTATATATATAATATATTATATATTAAAAAGATTAATTATTATAATAAGTTGACATCGGGTAAGAGTTAGTGTTAGTGGGATATTTTAGCTTGTGAGTTAGGGTTCGGGTAAGAGTTGTAATTAGGGTTAGGGTTAGGCATAGGGTGAGATTAATGATGTGGTTAGAGATATGATGTTAGGTTTAGAATTATGATTACTATCATATTTAGTGTAACATTAAGGTTTAAGATTAGGATAAGGGAATAGGATTAGGGTTACAATTATGATTAGGGTTAGTGTTAAGTGTAACATTAAGGTTTAAGATTAGGGTTACATTTTAGGAATTATAATGTTTATATATATATATATATATATATATATATATATATATATATATATATATATATATATATATATATATATATATATATATATATATATATATATATATATATATATATATATATATATATATATATATATATATATATATATATATATATATATATATATATATATATATATATATGAGATTATTTGAAACCGAGTAAGAGTTAGGGTTTAGTAGGTCATTTTATGTTATGATGTAGGGTTCACATAAGAGTTAGTGGTAGGGTTAGGGTTACGATTAGAGTTATAAATAGTATTATATTTAGTTATTTAATGAGGGTTAATCGTGGGTTAATGATGTGATGCGCAGTGTTAGGGTTTAGTAGGTCATTTTATGTTATGACTTAGGGTTCAAGTAAGAGTTTGTGGTAGGGTTAGGGTTATTGATAGGGTGAGAGTTCAGGTTAATAGGATATTTAACATTATGATTTATGCTTGAAGTAAGAGTATGTTACAATTAGGGTTAGGGTTATGATTAGAGTTATGATTAGTATTATATTTAGTTATTTCATGAGGGTTAATCATGGGTTAATGATGTGATGCACAATGTTAAGTTTGGATTAGTATTAGGGTTAAAATAAAATAAAAAGTATTTATATGTTAAAATGATAAATTGTTATAATAAGTTGACATCGGATAAGAGTTAGGGTTTAGCAGGTCATTTTATGTTATGACTTAGGGTTCAAGTAAGAGTTAGTGGTAGGGTTAGGGTTATCGATAGGGCGATAGTTCAGGTTAATAGGATATTTAACATTACGATTTATGTTTGAAGTAAGAGTATGTTACAGTTAGGGTTAGGGTTACGATTAGAGCTATGATTAGTATTATATTTAGTTATTTCATGAGGGTTAATCGTGGGTTAATGATGTGATGCACAATGTTTAAGTTTGGATTAGTATTAGGGTTAAAATAAAAAAATAGTATATACATTTTAAAATGATGAATAATTATAATAAGTTGACATTGGATAAGAGTTAGGGTTTAGTAGGTCTTTTTGTGTTATCACTTACGAGTACTAATAATTTTCAACTTGCGCATCAAGAAGGGTTACAATTAGTGTATAATTTTAACCTTATTCAAGTACTACTAATTTTGGACATGCACCTCTCACATTAAAGGTAAACATTAAGGTAAGGGATTAGGGTTACCATTACGGGCAGGTCTAGGATAAATTAATTTGATAATTATCATTAGAATCACATATAATCTTACAGTTTTATTTTAGTTTCCATTGAAGATTAACTTTTAATAGTTTATTTAATATAGTTAAAGGTATTGGTATGCTTGTTGAACATTGTTTGGGGTTAGGTTAGAAATAGTAATGAATTAGATGTCCTATATATTTATTTCCTCACATTTAATCGATGCATTCATTGAACAAATAAATATTAGAAATGCAGAGATGAACAAAACATGTTGCAAAATGTTGGAAGTATAGGGGTAACCATCATGGGAGTAGGAAAAAATATATATTCACTATCTTGTCCGTGAAACTTACAAACAAAGATGAAAGGGGAAATAGGAGACCCACTACAACCATTAGATATTTAAGAAGTATGAAAGATAAGATAAGAACGATCTAAATCAATAACATTTCTCCATAATGATGCAAGTACATCACATATTCTTCAACAATAAAGTTCGTATGACGACCTTTATTTTTACAATGATCACGATATACTTCTTTCATCATTGATGGAAACGCATCCACTTTTGCAGATGTCTCGCATAAAGCTTTTGAAACATCTTCCATCTGCTTTATATCCAGTTCGTCAACATAGTCAACTAATAACATTGCATTCTCCACAGCTTTGATTATAGTTACACATGACTCTTGAATGATTCGTGTACACTTGTCAAAATTCACTCTCAAAAATATGGTTTGAGCCCACTGAAGCAGAGGGGCTTGTAACCATGATGTTGGAGTCTCTGTTAGAGGCAACCATAGGTGGAATGGTATCCTGTAAAAGTTTTAAACAAACATCAGTATATATAATTAATCAAAATAACCATTTTGCATTACCATTTCAAACTTTAGCTGCTACCTATAGTGGAATAATATATATGATTTTGTGGAATTTTTATATTCAAATTAAGAAGAATTCGGGTTCACAACATGATATAAATTATATTAATGATACATATTTAAACAAAAGAGAACACAAATTTGAAATATGATATACTAATTCAACGCATAAGGATAATTCAGAACAATAATGACACAAAATAGGCAATTAATAAATAATGCAATATTTAATAGCAATACAACATTACAGTACATCATTGATTTTCAAGACACTTGAGTCTAATTTCTTCTGCTTTCCTATTGGAAAGTTACTTCCCAGTCTTCATTTTTTCATAGCGGTCATATGTGAATGGTGGCATGATTCTCAAGCCGTCTAGAGACTTTACAGGAGATACAGCTACAAATGTCAATCCTGCTCTTTCTCTTGGGCCTATATCAACTGTGGCTCTTGAAAGAGTTAGTCCCTTTGATTTATGAATTGTCAATGCCCATGCCAACCTTAATGGTAACTGAAAGGTTCTACCCCTCTGGACTGGTGATATTGGAACTATTCTTGGATGATGGTCATCATATGGTAATCCAAAATAATTATCAAATTCAACCGTAACATAAGCAGGTGGTTCAGGTGGGGTGGTTTTTGGTTTGTACATAATATTCCGAATATATCCCAAGGATCCATTGACAAGACCGGCTTCAATCCATAGATTTGTAGTTAATATGACCCTTGAATCCTTACTGAACAATAAATCTAGATCAAGTTCTTCATTCGAGCAATCTTCAATTGTATTACTATTCCTTGACTTAGTTGCAAGGCTACATGCAATAGGTTGCCTCAAAAAATACAACATCCTCAAGTTATGGTTACGAACATTGGCATTTGTAGAGAACAAATGCATTGTCTTGTCAAACTCATCATTGGTTGTAGCATCTAACCTCACAGGGGTTCTCATCATAAGCAAGTTCCAATCATCCAAGTTTGGACTCGCATCTCTCACATTTGTGAGAAGTTGACAAAATCTTTTTTGGTGGATGTTTTCTCCATCTTTCCTAAATATTTAATCTAATGTAACCACTATTTTGAATTCTTGCTAGAGTAACTTTGCCCACCTATTGCTAGCATATGTCGGTTTATCATTCACTGGAGGCAACTGACCAAGATCACCAACCAAAATAATAGATATACCTAAAATAAAGTAAGAGAAATGATTAGAAGATTATCTATGAAAATTACATGATTGTATTAATAGATGAGTTATAATAATAAATATTATAGCACAAAAATAGTGTCATTAGAAAAAATGAACGTATACCTGCAAAGCTTATGTCAACACTTTGCGGGAAGGCTTGTTTGAGTCGAGAATCTATATTTTCCACCAAGTTTTGACCAATGAAGCTCATTTCATCAATCAAAATATACCTGATATGGGCCATCTCTTCTTGCAAACTTGTGAGTCACGTCCCCTCTAGCTGAGAAAAATCTCTAATTGGTATTCTCAACTTGAATGAATTGTAGAAGCTCCTATATTGAACGCTACAACTCTAGTTGGTGCAAGTAATAGAAGCGGAGAAGGACTTG
Organism: Chamaecyparis obtusa; assembly: GCA_027943335.1. NCBI lineage: Eukaryota > Viridiplantae > Streptophyta > Pinopsida > Cupressales > Cupressaceae > Chamaecyparis > Chamaecyparis obtusa. The sequence goes on from BSBK01014459.1 coordinate 5,513, forward strand.
GCAAAGATGCAATCTGAAGAATTTGACTGATGGCACCAATCAAATAAGACTTTCATGTTCCTGCTGTTCCTTGAATTATCATAAATAAAGGCATCCCGACCTGATTTCTATGGTAGTGTGTCATAATAATATCAATTGCCTTCTGTTGCTTCTCACTGAGGCTTGTTAAGTTGATGCATTGTGGGATGTCATCATACATGAGACATCCATGTTTCTTCATTTCTCCTATGAAGTTGATTGCTATAGTAGTATGATCTTCACCTTGATATTCACTACACCAGTTTGTATTTCTATCAACATCTCTTCTTCCTAACATATCTATCTTAGAAACCTTCATATGTTGACTACAATGTAGTCTGGAGATGATTTCCCATTCATGCTCTGTGGTATTTTCTTGAACAACTTCATTATCTTCAACTTCAGAAGCACTGCTAGGATCATCATTTTCTATAGGTGCTACTCTTTGAACATGCCAAAGGATTATAGTTGAGTGATTCTCAATTTTGTACGATAGTATCATTATCATGACCAATGTCTCTTTCAATGTTACGAAAAGGCTTGTATAGCAACAACTCAGATAAACAAAACTCCACCCATTTACTCGAATCATGCGGAACAATGGATACAAACCTAGGGAAAACTCTGACAATAGCCATCTTTTGCCTTGGTCCCCATTTGTTGTCTCCTCTTTTTCTAGGATTGTATATCCAAGATCTGGTTGCATCAATTAAGGTGATACCTTCCATACAAATTGGCCTTATTTTATAGCCATCTATAAAAGATTTGGCATGTTCTTCATCAATTTCCTCATTGTTTACTACTACGGGTTTGAAAACCTCACGTGAGACATTCAGATTAACAAACCTTCTGCTACTCTCAACCAATGGAAGCTCTAACAACATATGACATGTTTCCTAGGCTCCTATATCCCTCTCTATAACTGTTTATGTGAGTATCTTTCTGTATGCTCGCGCAGACAAATCATCAGGATTTTCCAGGTTTGACAAACGCATCAACATTTCAGAATAGGTTTCTAAACTCCTCTCAGCTTTTGCTGCATACTTTGCAATGTACTTAATAACTACATATTTTGAAAGAAGGGGTTTCCAATCTATTTTTTCCCTCCACAGTTGCAGTATGTACCGATTATGTGAATTCACTCTATCATCGTTTCTAGCAAGCTCAAATTTTCTTTCACCTGATTTTGGATCCTCACATAACTTGGATCCCTCCAAATTCAATGGCTAAGGTGCATTGTACCTAACAGAAAAAGAAGTGAGCATCTATTTTGATTAATTTATGGGAATAGTTAATATATAATTTTTATCTATTTTATATTAATTGATGAAAAAATTACCTGCAAACCATTCTTCCCCCTTTTTTACACAAACATGCACCCTCCTTACAGACTGTGTGGCGTTCGACATAGTTGACTATCTCTTCGTAGTCATGGTCAATATCCATCTGAGCTAGTTGTCCAGTATTTTTGAGACATGGATGTTGACCAAAATGTTGGAAAACCTACAAAGGATTCCGAATTAAATATCATATTAAATTTTATAATAATTTCTTGTTTCTCATACATATGAACATATAGTGTGAGCATCATGTTATATATATATATATATATATATATATATATATATATATATATATATATATATATATATATATATATATATATATATATATATATATATATATATATATATATATATATATATATATATATATATATATATATATATATATATATATATATATATATATATATATATATATATATATATATATATATATATATATATATATATATATATATATATATATATATATATATATATATATATATATATATATATATGATTAAATGACAAAACATACCTGTATATTTCTTTGATGAGGATCATGTCTAGGATTCCATGCATGAATAATGGGATGAAAATACCTCTCAGCAGTTTTGCATTCCTCCTCATTTGACCAGTCTATAGTGTCCATGTTTGGTGCTCCTTCGAGCCATAAAAATCCATGCACATGAGGTGAACCCCTATGTTTCCACTCATACCTGCACCCAAAATCACTGACTTTCATACCTTTTTCAAGTATCTCTTTCCGGAACATTGTATGCCTCAAATGCATGTAATGTGCAACTATACGAGGATAGTCAATGACATTCTATCTTCTCCACTTTTGAGCTTCTCATGGATCAGTTGGTGCTGTTCCAGGCATCAGCACATGCAAATCAAGCCACTGCATATCCGCTACACTCAAGGTGAAGAAAATTGTAGGAGTCCCAATTTGGTGAAGCATATCTATTAATTCTCCTCTACATTTACACCAATATGATCTTGTTCCTCTTAGAGTTGTTCCAAATCTCATCAACCTATCTGCCAAATTATTATGTGGCATATTTTCCATATGTTCTCTTAGCTCATTGAGTGTAATTGGCTTGTCTTCAAAACTCCTTTTTACAAATATAGAAGATGAATTTTGTGCACGATGTCTCATTATCATATTCATCATGAAATACCTAAACCTGGGATGTTTACCAAACCGATGATCCCTATATTGCAACAAATGCTTCACATATTCATGCAGATGAATTCTCCTCATTCTTGGCTCTAACCAATCACATCTTCCATCAGGAAACAATGTTGGAAATGCCATATCTAACAATCCTGATGTGACATATTCATTGATAGGTGATGCACCTATAGCTTTCCATTCAATTAATGCAGATGGAACTACCTCAGGATTGTTAACCCATGCTTGGATTAATTCCATTTCTCTTTGAGCATTAGGTGGTCATGAAGCCATAGACGTTGTGTGTTGAATTACATTACCTTCATCCGTCTCCATGATTGGACCCACAAAAACCACTTCGTTTGCATCAAAACCAAATTCCATGTGGGCTATCCTCAATATATTAAAAACATTTTGATCAGTATTTGTAGGCAAGTCATTGAGAGCATGTTCATCAATTCTAACATCTGCATAAAACTTGTCATGGTCTACTTTGTATTTCAAGGCCCTGTACACACAATCCTTGTTTACGATAGTTATAACGTGTACCACGTTGATCCCTTCTACAAACAATAATAATTGGTAAATGTTCAATTGTATGTGGTAAAACTTTGGCCACTTGTTCTACATGTTGAGGAAAACTTATAGTGTGTCCTTTGTACTTATACTGACCACTAGTTGCATGTGTAACTTGCAGTATAGGACTGACACGTGCAATCAACATCTCTTCAACCTGAGTCAAATTTGCAAGCTCTTCTGGTTGAGATCCAGGGTCCATATTGTTTGAAGATGAAAACTTGTGAGTTCCTCTTTCTTGTCTACACCTGTTGCATATTGGACCTTCACAGGTGTGATATACTTTCATTGCAAGATATGACTCTTGACAAACATGACACATTTGAGGAGTCTTCAAACTATCTATCTAATGCCTAAATTGCATTTGCAATCTTCTAAATTTAGTTTCAAGCATACGATTTGGGTTTCCCATGTTTTCCACAGTACCTTCAACATCAACATTCATTTCTAATTGATTTTCATGCTGTGGCATTTGTAGAACACGCTCTATAGACGCAGACTCTTCATTTTCAACATCTAACTAAATGTTTACATTAGGTGGATTGTTATATCTATGGCTCGGTTCAAGATCATCTTGAATCAGTTGAGGCCCTTCATTTTGAAGGCTTTGAATAGAAGTTTGTTGACGGTTGTTCATTGAAACATTTACATCAGCTCTATTTTTAGTTTTTAATTGTTCCACTATTACTTCTGCCCTTCTTCTACAAATTCTTTGTCTATCAGTTTCATTACGCCTGACCATATGTTGTTCTCTTTGACTTTCAGTCAATTGTTCTTGCTAACGTCTGCGAGACTCTCTTCTATATTGTCTTTGATATTCTCTTCTAGCTTCTTCTGATTCAAAGATCAACCTCGGTCTCACCATATCTAGTACGGAATAACGTTAAATTAGTGACCTAAGCAAACTTTATATTATACATATGTTAAAACATTGTAATAATTAGAAAGAAAGAATTTTACTTGTCAATTAATATGTTTATATATATACATTTGATTTAGAAAATGCCAATTTATAATACATTACAATTTAGTTGTGATAATTTATGTATCATATTTAAATACATATTTAAACATATAGAATAGAAAATATGAAAAATAAAAGACAATAAGAATACTTTGAATGTAGACACCATAAAAATTCGACATACATGAAGTGAATTAGAGCCAAGATATACAAGAATAACAAAATGAATTTTTTTTAACAATAACTGATATACAATAAGGATTGCAATGGTCTAAAGGCCATTTTGTGAAAACACAACAACATAGGATCTCTTATTTGTAATACTAAGCAATCAATCCAAAAACATACGTGATCCAATTTGGATCTCAATACAAACATTAATTGTCGACATTTCAGTTCCAGTATATTTGCCTCCATCTTCCCCTAACCCATTCTTGCTCTACTTGTACGTGGACACATGAATACAGCTTCAAAGTGTGAGAATCGGGAAAGTACACCTCATAGAACTCTACTTGACTAAGGGGTGAAACAAATCTATCAATGGTCACACCCGACCACCAACAATCATTGTCTAGTACTTCTACTGCAAATCCAAGAGGTACAAATCATGGCAAAGTAATAGGAGGCGGAATAGGTCTCATGTAATCTACATAGATCTCCTCAACGAGGGGCTCTCGAGCCCATTCGTCATTTATGAAATGGTGATACTTGACACAATATTTTGTCACCTCACTATTGTAAATAATGTCTATAATTGTTGCTTTGAACCAAGCCCCTTCGAACCCCTCTTCATCAGAGCTAATCTCAACCTTCATGCCCACAGTAAACTCCATGTCTATTCCTAATTTATGATTACAAACATAAATAAATTAAAGTTAACAAATTCAATTTCATTAAATGAGTTTCAATATATTATTTTTTTTAATGAAATTATGTAAACCTAATTTTAAAGAACAATTGATTATATGAATTGCATTAATACAATTAACATAATCAATTTCATTAAATCTAATTCAAATGAAATTGATTAGCCTAAATATTGCAACATTCACATATTTTGTAAAATAGCAACAAAATGTTGTATTTAAAACAAAGTATGAAAATTGCAATAAAAGAAATATAATATTAATGTCATTAAACAAAATCAACTTCATTAAGCCAACTTCTAAATCAAATTTGTAACATTAGAAGACCTTATACATTCATATTAAAAACATCTATACAAATATGGCGGCATTGCCATCCACATGAAAAAAATGTAATATTTCAAATTAATAATTTAAATTTCTAACAAAATGAAAGTATATTTCAAAGTAGTTATTAAAATCCTATTAAAATGAATGTAATTTTAACATTTGAAAGTAACTATTAAAATACTAATAAATTAAGTTTTTAAATATAATAAGGAATTGAAATCTAAATGTAATAGTGTAAATGGAAATTTCCTAAATTTATACAAAAACAAAATATAATTAACGTAAATCCTATTTCTAACATTTAAATCAAAAAATTATAATTATTAATTGTTACAATATTTAAAGCAAATAAATCAAATAAAGGTAATATTCGAAATGGAAATGTCCTAAATTTATATAATTAATCTAAATCCTAATGTGTAACATTCAAAAATTAGTAATTGCAATTTTAATTATTAAAATCCTATTAAAATAAATGTAATTTTAACATTTCAAAGTAAGTATTAAAATACCAATAAATTAAGTTTTAAAATCTAATTAGGAATTGAAATCTAAATGTAACATTCGAAAGGTAATATTGTAAATGGAAATCTCCTAAATTTTTACAAAAATAAAATATAATTAATGTAAATCCTATTTCTAACATTTAAATCAAATAGCTTATAATGATTAATTGCAATATTTAAATAAAAAATCTATATCTAACAAAGGTAATATTCAAAATTAAATTTATACAAAAACCAAATATTAGACTATGGCGACATTGCCATCCACAATGTAAACATATTATTTAAATATATAAACAAATTATCTAAAGTGAATGTAATAACTATATTAAATAAAAAGATTATCTAAAATACTAAAAAATAATATTAATCTATAATATTACAATATGGTAGCATTGCCATCCATAATGTAATATTATTAGATCTAACAATATTAAAATTAGATTAAATTTAATATTGTTAGATCTAATAAAATAGCTTATAATGATTAATTGTAATATTTAAATAAAAAATCTTTATCTAACAAAGGTAATATTCAAAATTAAAGTTATATAAAAAGTAAATATTACACTATAGCGGCATTGCCATCCACAATGTAAATAGATTATTTAAATATATAAACATATTATCTAAAATGAATATAATAACTATATTAAATAAACAGATTATCTAAATTAGATCTAATAAGTATATTAAAGTATATCAAACAACTCAAAATAAATCAATTCAATTTTATTGCATAATGAATAATGGTTACATTAGAAATACCACCTATCATATTATGACATAAAATGTAGTGGAAAGTCCTCTTTTAAAACTTAAGAATTGTATTTAAAGAATATTACCTAGCACTTGCACACAAACGAGGTGCAACGGATACGCCGATAGGTGTTTGATTTGAAAACATAACTGAAGTTTGACATATTAAAAGTATAGAAAATTTAGGTTTGCAAGCATGTAGTAGTGTAGAAAGCAATCTTGAACATAGTAGCATCCATTTGGAATGACACACGGTGCAATAGGTACATTAAGTTCTTTTAGATTTTTTTATTGTGTAATCCTACTAGTTGATTTGTAACAAACAAATGTATTTCCTGCTCAAACTCTTCCTATTCAATTAGTGTTAGTTGCTTGTTTGTGCGAGTCATTAACAACTCCCAATTATGTGTCATTGGTTCTGTGTTGCACATGTTTTGTAAGGTATTTTCTATTTTGTGCAATACTAAAAGATGAAATAAGATCCCATGATTAATATTACTAATCAAATACAACCGATTTCATGTCTGTTGACCTCAGAATCAATGCCTGACTCAAAAAATCTTTAGTAAAAAAAAGACAATAATAACGATCACGAAGAACAACATACACCCTTTTGGGAAAGCAAGAAAAGTTCTTCTAAAGAAATCTATCAATATCTGTATCACATCCTCACTCTTAGCAAGCCAGAAAAAGAACATATAACTGACAGGCATAAAAGTTGGCATCTTTTAAGTTTTTTGTTTGGAGTATTCACAATTTACACATTTCTTGTAGAGATTGAATCATAGCACTGGAAATGTAAACAAAAACTAAGCTACTTACAAAAATGGTGTAAATGGAAGACATGATTTAAAAACAAAAGATAGAGAAAGTACCTATTCAAAAAGTAGCGATTGTATGCTATACATTGCCTCTTTCAGGTAATCTCAAATCTTGCAGGAGCTAGTAGTTATTTGGAATGAACATGGCTGCCCTATTTATCTGATTTATATTGGTGGCAATAGGAAATGCACAAATGGAAACATATTGTACAGGGCGAACACAATGAGGCCAACCATGTTTGCATGATAAAAAATTTGTCAAACCAGGCCTCTGTTTGATTTAGCAAAATATGACAGTTTTCACAATTCAACTTCTGCCAAACGATGCGTATACTCCATCGAAGAAGAAAATCTATGTTCAGGAAGCGTGTGCAAAACTAAAAATCTACAACAAATCAATGTTTAAGAAATTCAAGTGAATATTGTATGTCGTTGGGGAATAACGACAATCACATTAAAAAAATTAAGTTAAATACGTATCATTTCTAGGTGTTATTTTCAGCTACCTACCTACCGATACAAATATTTATGGCACCAGATACAGTGCAACATATTTGCACCAGCCAAAAGTGAATGTCATGCCCCCATTCGAGATGTCATCCATCTACAATGGTACTCGTACACGGTTGTCAAAGTAAACTTGTTAGCATTTGTCAGTATGAGTGAAAGAAAACATATCGTCAACGTCAACATTTTTGAGTTTTATAATCACTTGGAATTTACACATTGATTAAGTACATATTTAATAATGATAAATCTTATTTATAGTTATTTTAATGATTGTTAAGATGATCATTTAGGAATTAAATTTCTTGTGTTTAGCTAGATTATTAAAGCTTTGTGTACAAATCTTTCTATATTATTTGTGCAAATCGCTTAATTCTTCGCAATGCTTTAAAAAATATTTTTGACAAAAATAATTGAAACTTTGTTTATATATATAGTCATACGTTGACTTTATATATAAGGAGATACTTTTTATTTTAATGATTTATTTTAATTTGAAGTGTTAGTTATTTTTTTTATGTTTATTTGTTTTTAGTATGTTTTTGTAATTTTTATTTTCTATTTCAAATAATTTAAATTTGATTATTTACAGTTTCTTTTAGTTGGTTACTTTCTTTTATTTTCATTAGTTTTTGTTTTTATCCTCTTCTTCTTTTTTCCCTCTTATTCTTTTTTCTTGGTTTTACTTTCTCTATCCGTTTGTATAATCAAATAAATCAATTTTCTTATTTTTTTACTCATTATTTCAAGTTATTAATTTTTTTTGGTTCTTCTTTGTCTTATCTTTCTGTTTTGCTCATCATTCTAATAATACATAATGATTATAATTCTTTTTGAAATTTTTATATCATTTTTACTTTTTAATTAATATTTATTGTTTATTACTCCTTTACTTTATAAGCATATATCTACAAAAATAATATTTTACCTTTTTTTTCTTTCTCATGATAGATCAATGGATGGTTGAAAAAGATACGCAATACTCTTAACGATCTAAATTTTTACATTAAAATTTCTAATCACGAGGTGTGCATTAAATAAAATGTTACTAGATTAATGCAAAACTATAAAAATCTACCAAAATTAATAGAAATATGAATGAAGCTTTCTAAAGCCCCAGATTTTAAATTACTCAATGAAAGCCCTAGATTTTAAATTACTCAATGGAACACTAAGTAGGTGTCTACTAGGAAATTTTATTTACTTGACTAATACTTGTACATACATATTTGATCATAAGAGAATCTTCTTGCTTCAATTTAAAACTAATTCAAATAAATTGTTGGCTACATGCAAAGCAGGTTGTCTTTATATCTTAAGAAACACAAAACATTATAAAATTAACAAGCATATGTATTTGGTACCATTGGGTAAGATGTAGTAGTGTAGAAAGCAATCTTGAACATAGTAGCATCCATTTGGAATGACACATCAATAGGTACATTAAGTTCTTTTAGATTTTTTTGTTGTGTAATCCTACTAGTTCATTTGTAACAAACAAATGTATTTCCTGCTCAAACTCTTCCTATTCAATTAGTGTTAGTTGCTTGTTGGTGCGAGTCATTAACAACTCCCAATTATGTGTCATTGGTTCTGTGTTGCACATGTTTTGTAAGGTATTTTCTATTTCGTGAAATACTAAAAGATGAAATAAGATCCTATGGTTAATATTATTAATCAAATACAACCGATTTCATGTCTATTGACCTCAGAATCAATGCCCGACTCAAAAAATCTTTAGTAAAAAAAAGACAATAATAACGATCACGAAGAACAACATACACCCTTTTGGGAAAGCAAGAAAAGTTCTTCTAAAGAAATCTATTGATATCTGTATCACATCCTCACTCTTAGCAAGCCAGAAAAAGAACGTATAACTGACAGGCATTAAAGTTGGCATCTTTTAAGTTTTTTGTTCGGAGTATTCACAATTTACACATTTCTTGTAGAGATTGAATCATAGAACTGGAAATGTAAACAAAAACTAAGCTACTTACAAAAATGGTGCAAATGGAAGACATGCTTTAAAAACAAAAGATAGAGAAAGTACATATTCAAAAAGTAGTGATTGTATGCTATATGTTGCCTCTTTCATGTAATCTCAAATCTTGCAGGAGCCAGTAGTTATCTGGAATGAACATGGCTGCCCTATTTATTTGATTTATACTGGTGGCAATAGGAAATGCACAAATGGAACCATATTGTAGAGGGTGGCCACAATGAGGCCAACCACGTTTGCATGATAAAAAAAACTATCAAACCAGGCCTCTGTTTGATTCAGCAAAATATGACAGTTTTCACAATTCAACTTCTGCCAAATGATGCGTATAAGCCATCGAAGAAGAAAATCTACGTTCAGGAAGCGTGTGCAAAACTAAAAATCTACAACAAATCAATGTTTAAGAAATTTAGGTGAATATTGTATATCGTTGGGGAATAACGACAATCACATAAAAAATAATTAAGTTAAATACATATCATTTCTAGGTGTTATTTTCAGCTACCTACCTATCGATACAAATATTTATGGCACCAGATACGGTGCAACATATTTGCACCAGCCAAAAGTGAATGTCATGTCCCCATTCGAGATGTCATCCATCTACAATGGTACTCGTACACAGTTGGCAAAGTAAACTTGTTAGCATTTGTTAGTATGAGTGAAAGAAAACCTGTCATCAACGTCAACATTTTAGAGTTTTATAATCACTTGGAATTTACACATTGATTAAGTACATATTTAACAATGATAAATCTTATTTATAGTTATTTTAATGATTGTTAAGATGATCATTTAGGAATTAAATTTCTTGTGTTTAGCTAGATTATTAAAGCTTTTTGTTCAAATCTTTCTATAGTATTTGTGCAAATCGCTTAATTCTTCGCAATGCTTTAAAAAATATTTTTGACAAAAATAATTGAAACTTTGTTTATATATATATAGTCATACATTGACTTTATATATAAGGAGATACTTTTTATTTTAATGATTTACTTTACTTTTAAGTGTTAGTTATTTTTTTATGTTTATTTATTTTTAGTATGTTTTTGTAATTTTTATTTTCTATTTCAAATAATTTAAATTTGATTATTTACAGTTTCTTTTAGTTGGTTACTTTCTTTTATTTTCATTAGTTTTTGTTTTTATCCTCTTCTTCTTTTTTCCCTTTTATTTTTTTTTTCTTGGTTTTACTTTCTCTATCCGTTTCTATAATCTTTTAAATCAATTTTCTTATTTTTTAACTCATTATTTCAAGTTATTAATTTTTTTTGGTTCTTCTTTGTCTTATCTCTTTTTTTTGGCTCATCATTCTAATAATACATAATGATTATAATTCTTTTTTGAAAATTTTATATCATTTTTACTTTTTAATTAATATTTATTGTTTATTACTCCTTTACTTTATAAGCATATATCTACAAAAATAATATTTTACTTTTTATTTCTTCCTCATGATAGATCAATGGATGGTTGAAAAAGATACGCAATACTCTTGACGATCTAAGTTTTTACATTAAAATTTCTAATCACGAGGTGTGCATTAAATAAAATGTTACTAGATTAATGCAAAACTATAAAAAGATACCAAAATTAATAGAAATATGAATGAAGCTTTCTAAAGCCCTAGATTTTAAATTACTCAATGAAAGATTTTAAATTACTCAATGAAAGCCCTAGATTTTAAATTACTCAATGAAACACTATGTAGGTGTCTACTAGGAAATTTTATTTACTTGACTAATACTTGTACATACATATTTGATCATAAGAGAATATTCTTGCTTCAATGTAAAACTAATTCAAATAAATTGTTGGCTACATGCAAAGCAAGTTGTCTTTGTATCTTAAGAAACACAAATCATTATAAAATTAACAAGCATATGTATTTGGTACCATTGGGTAAGATGTAGTAGTGTAGAAAGCAATCTTGAACATAGTAGCATCCATTTGGAATGATACACAGTGCAATAGGTACATTAAGTTCTTTTAGATTTTTTTGTTGTGTAATCCTACTAGTTGATTTGTAACAAACAAATGTATTTCCTGCTCAAACTCTTCCTATTCAATTAGTGTTAGTTGCTTGTTTGTGTGAGTCATTAACAACTCCCAATTATGTGTCATTGGTTCTGTGTTGCACATGTTTTGTAAGGTATTTTCTATTTTGTGAAATACTAAAAGATGAAATAAGATCCTATGGTTAATATTATTAATCAAATACAACCGATTTCATGTTTATTGACCTCAGAATCAATGCCTGAATCAAAAAATCTTTAGTAAAAAAAAGACAATAATAAAAATCATGAAGAACAACATACACCCTTTTGGGAAAGCAAGAAAAGTTCTTCTAAAGAAATCTATCAATATCTAAATCACATCCTGATGTAGCCCAAACCCTTCAAACAGTAACTCAGAAAAAACACAGAATACCAAAGTTTTGAAATACCATATTCTTCATTCAATTACTCCAAGTCTACTCTGCCTCTATAATGAAAGAAAATGACTACTTATTACAATTCTAGAAAATTACCATATTTGGTAAATTTTTAGAAAAATAACATTTTTCCATTTTTGGTAATTTTCAAAACCCATCCTACGAAACCTGATTTTTCCCAAAAGATGCCCCCAAATAAGGCAAGATGAATTGCCAACTAATCTACGAAATCAAGAATATGATTTCGAATTTATTACAAAAACAACTTTCTAAAAAACTGAAAAAAACACTAAAACTCAAATTTGGAGGCTCTCAAACTGCTTCCATTTAGGCTCATCTAGCTTCTTCAAATCCCATTCTGTAATCTAGGTGCTGTCTGTTGGTGCCAACCCTTCCCACTGCACAAGATATCTATTATAGTCACCCTGGCGAGTCTGAAAAGTCTTCTTGTCTAGAATCTGTGCAAACTTTTCCTTTTTCTTGATGGGGATAGTGCATGTCCAGTCTACCTCATCCTCTTTTTCAACAGAGGCATCATCACCATGGAAAGTATATAAATCAGAAATATTAAACATAGGAGAAATATCAAGACCACTGGGGAGCTCAACCTCATATGCATTATCATTAATCTTCTTCAAAATCTGGCAGGGACCAATATTCTTATATTTCAATTTGTGATAAGTCCCAGTAGGGAACCTCTCCCTCCTTAGATAAACCATCACTAGATCACCTGCACTAAAAACCTTATACCTTTTAGAAGCATCTATGGAAGCCTTATACCGCTCATTGCTGTCCTGTAACTTCTGTCTCACATCTTCCTGCAACTGGTAGAGCTTCTCTGCAAAGGCTTCTCCATCATCACTGACTCTGTCACCCAAGGGAAGTTGCACCAAATCGAGAACACCCTGAGGATTTCGACCATAGACAACTTGAAATGGTGACTTACCTATTGACCTGTTCACCGAGCTGTTATAAGCAAATTCTGCCTGGGGCAATGCCAAATCCCATTGTTTGGGCTTCTCTCCAACAATACATCACAACAAATTACCCAAACTGCGATTGACAACTTCTGTTTGCCCATCAGTTTGTGGATGATAAGCACTACTGGACTATAACTTTGTCCCCATCTTCTTCCATAAGGTCCTCCAAAAATGACTCAAGAACTTAGTATCTCGATCAGAGGTGATCATTTTTGGAACCCCATGTAATCTGACTATTTCAGAAAAGAACAACTAGGCCACCCTAGTGGCATCAGTAGTTTTCTTACAAGCAATGAAATGAGCCATTTTTGAGAATCTATCCAGAACTACAAAGATAGAGTCATTACCTCGCTGTGTATGTGGAAGTCCCAATACAAAATCCATACTCAAGTCTATCCAGGGTCCTACTGGTATTGGTAATGGCATGTACAATCTGGTGTTCTGGGAGTGCCCTTTAGCTACTTGACAAATTCGACACCTTTCCACAAACCTAGTGATATCTCGCTTCATCTTTGGCCAGTAGTACTTATCTGCTACCAAGGCTATTGTTTTATCCTTCCTAAAATGCCCAGCGATACCACTACTATGAAATTCTCTGATAATATTTTCCCACATTGAGCCTACAGGAACACACAACTGTTTCCCCTTAAATAAATAACCATCCTGCATAAGATACTCACCTTGAATAGTGTTTGCGTGCCCAGGTACAAGATTCTTCAACTAAACAACAACCTCCCAAAAATCACTATCAGATTCATATAAGTTCTTAATTGCATCAAATCCAATTACTTCTATTTCCATAATGGTTAGAAGCACAACTCACCTACTCAAGGCATTTGCAACTTGATTCTGTTTCCCAGATTTATGCTTCAGAACAAAAGTAAACCCCTGTAGGAAAGAGACCCATTTTGCATGTCTGGTGTTCAATTTCTTTTGTGTGTTCAAGTATTTTAGAGCAATATGGTATGTAAACAACACAAATTATTTGGGTACTAGATGATGCTTCCAATGTCTCAAAGCTTGCACAATGGTATGGAACTCTATATCATATGTAGAATATTTTTTCCGCACATCATTCAATTTTTCACTAAAAAAGGCAATGGGCCTACCTTCTTGACTGAGTACAACACCAATGCCCACATGTGAGGCATCACAGTCCACTTCAAATACTTTATCAAAATCTGGTAGGGCCAATATAGGAGCTTCAGTGACCTTCTTTAGATACTAGAAACTCTCTTCAACCTCTTTGGTCCATGAAAACTCGCGACCCTTAGTGCAGTTTGTCATAGGTGCTACAATGCTGCTGAAATTACGAATGAAATTTCTATAGAAAGTAGCCAATCCATGAAAACTTCTCACCTCTGTGATACTACGTGGACTACACCAGTCAAGAATGGCTTGAACTTTCTCTGGATCCATCTTGACACCATCTGTAGAAATGACAAATCCCAGAAAAACCAAGCTTGCTTGCATGAACCGACACTTCTTCAAATTAGCATAGAGTTTCTCTCTTCTTAATACCTCCAATATGATCCTCAAGTGTTGCAGATGTTCTTCCCTTCCCTTACTAAAAATTAGTATATCATCAAAATAAACTACTACAAACTTTCCAATGTAGGGACGCAACACAGTGTTCATGAGTCTCATAAAATTACTAGGTGCATTTGATAAGCCAAAAGGCATAACCTTCCATTCATACAAACCATCCGTGGTTTTGAAAGCGGTCTTCCATTCATCCCCTTCTTGGATGCGGATCTGGTGGTACCCACTTCGTAGATCAATCTTAGTGAAATGTGTTGCTCCAGCAAGAACATCCATCATATCATCCAAACAAGGGATAGGAAAATGATACCTAATGGTTATCCTATTGATTGCTTGACTATCTGTGCACATCCTCCACATTCCATCTTTCTTTGGGGTTAATAATGCTGGGACAACACGGGGGCTCATGCTTTCCTAAACTAAACCTTTATGTATGAGCTTAGTTACTTGCTTGTTCAGTTCTGTGTGTTGTGTTGGACTCATTCTGTAGGCTGCCTGATTGGGAAGACTTGCTCCTGGAATAAGATCAATATGATGTTGGATATCTCATTTTGGGGGGAGCCCATCTGGTAGTTCCTCTGGAATGACATATGAATATTCTTCCAACACTGTAGCTGCTTCTGGTGGTATCATCAAGTCTTCCTCCTTCCCCTTTTGCACTACCAAGGCATAACAACACCCTGTTACTTTCATCTCTTTGACAAGTTCCTTTTCAGATAGCATACTTTCAGCTTTTCCATCATCCTTGAGAGGTAGCAAGACTACCTTGGATCCATCCTTCTAGAAGGTGTAAGTATTTCTTTCTCCGGCATTATGAGTAACCTTTCTATCGTACTACCAGGGCCGACCTAAGAGGACATGGCATGCATCCATTGGAATCACATCACACCATAACTCATCTTTGTAGACCTTTCCTATGGAAAATTTGACAAGGCACCTCTTATCTACTGTAACTTCATTACCTTTTTTGAACCATGCAATCTGATAGGGACGAGGGTGCTTTTCACAATGGAGATTCAGTTTCTCCACCATTTCTTTAGAAACCATGTTCTCACAATTGCCTCCATCAACAATTACTTGATAGACTTTTCCACTTGAGGTACACCTTGTTCGGAATATGTTGGTTCTGAGCCATGAATCATCAACGCCTTTCTCCTCTACCTCCTTCTTTGCAGGAATAATCATTGTCCTCCTCATCATGAGACTTTCTCCGATATCTGGAGACACTTCTTGTTCAGATTCTTCATTGTCAACCTGGGCTAGGTTCACTCTAGATGGCCCTCCTTGATTTCCATCTTGCAGGTTAAAATTGGAACATTCAGAGGCCCTGTGTCCTTCCTCCCCACATCTAAAACAAGTGAACAATCTTCTTTGGCCTTCCCATGATCCTCTTCCATTACTGTAGCCTCTACCACGTTGAAATCCCCTTCCTCTTTGTTGATTTGACGGAGTCTAACGCGATTCTTCTTGTTTCTCACCTCCTTGACTGGAACTCGAGCCTCCTCAATATGGGGTTGATGTACCTCTTCGTCCTCCTCTATTTCTTTGATTGTACTACCTATTTTGTTTTTCTTCAGCCTTTAGAGCCAACTAATAGGCATCCTCCATGCAGTTTATCCGATGCATGCTTAGCTCATCCTGGATAGTGTATTTTAAACCATTCACATACCTTGCAGCCATCTGTTCATCACTTTCTTGATGTTCTAAATGGATGGACAACTTCTAAAACTCGTATGTATAATCTTGTACAGAAGACAAATTCTGTTTCAAATTTTGAAACCTTCAGAAGAGTGTTTGAGCATAATCCATAGGTAAGAATTTTTCTCTCATCTTTTTCTCCATTTTGCTCCATGTTTTGATTTTATCCTTTCCTTTCTTTGTTCGCTCCTTCTGGAGATGATCCCACCAGATCATCGCATGTCCCTTTAACTTTGTGCGTGCAAACCTCATCTTCTTTTCTTTTGTCATAGACTTCCATTCAAAAAAATTTCCCACCTCGTTTAGCCAGTCTATTAGTTCTTCTGGCTTAAGACTACCAACATCGTCAGAAATGTCAATCTTGATTGCTTCACTTCTCCCTTCTAAAGCCCTGAGAACTCTATCTTCATAGCTCATTTCTTCCAGCCTTTCTTCTGTATTTTCTTCATTTTGATCAGCACCTCTTACGTTTCCCTCTTCATCAGATTCATCCCCTCTATGTATTCCTTGATTATCTAGTCGCTCATTGAGTTGTTCAATCTGCCTCTACATATCTAGCATCAATCTTTGCATCAGCGTGATACCTCCTCTTCCTCTTCCTCTTCCTCTTCCAGCCATCTTCCTGCTCTGATATCAAATGATGTAGCCCAAACCCTTCAAACAGTAACTCAGAAAAAACACAGAATACCAAAGTTTTGAAATACCATATTCTTCATTTAATTACTCCAACTCTACTCTGCCTCTACAATGAAAGAAAATGACTACTTATTACAATTCTAGAAAATTACCATATTTGGCAAATTTTCAAAAAAATCACATTTTTCCATTTTTGGGTAATTTTCAAAACCCATCCTACAAAACCTGATTTTTCCCAAAAGATGCCCCCAAATAAGGCAAGATGAATTACCAACTAATCTACGAAATCAAGAATATGATTTTGGATTTATTACAAAAACAACTTTCTAAAAAACTGAAAAAAAAAAACACTAAAACTCAAATTCAGAGGCCAAGATGATATTTCAGGATCTCGAAAAAATGTCGAAATGGCCACCAATCGAGTTGAGTTCCATCGGCAATCCAAATAACTCCACCTCAAGCAACTACTTGTAAAATTTTAGCCAAAACCCACATCTGAGTCAAAAGTTATGACCCTTCGAAGTAAATCTCAACCAGAACCCACATCTAAGTCAACAGCTTTGATCCTGGGATGCTCTTGCATCACATCCTCACTCTTAGCAAGCCAAAAAAAGAACGTATAACTGACAGGCGTAAAAGTTGGCATCTTTTAAGTTTTTTGTTTGGAGTATTCACAATTTACACATTTCTTGTAGAGATTGAATCATAGCACTGGAAATGTAAACAAAAACTAAGCTACTTACAAAAATAGTGTAAATGGAAGACATGCTTTAAAAACAAAAGATAGAGAAAGTACCTATTCAAAAAGTAGCGATTGTATGCTATATGTTGCCTCTTTCAGGTAATCTCAAATCTTGCAGGAGCCAGTAGTTATCTGGAATGAACATGGCTACCCTATTTATCTGATTTATACTGGTGGAAATAGGAAATGCACAAATGGAAACATATTATATAGGGCGGCCACAATGAGGCCAACCACGTTTTCATGATAAAAAAACTGTCAAACCAGGCCTCTGTTTGATTTAGCAAAATATGACAGTTTTCACAATTCAACTTCTGCCAAATGATGCGTATACTCCATCGAAGAAGAAAATCTACGTTCAGGAAGCGTGTGCAAAACTAAAAATCTACAACAAATCAATGTTTAAGAAATTCAGGTGAATATTGTATGTCGTTGGGGAATAACGACAATCACATAAAAAATAATTAAGTTAAATACGTATCATTTCTAGGTGTTATTTTTAGCTACCTACCCACTGATACAAATATTTATGGCACCAGATACAGTGCAACATATTTGCACCAGCCAAAAGTGAATGTCATGCCCCCATTCGAGATGTCATCCATCTACAATGGTACTCGTACATGGTTGGCAAAGTAAACTTGTTAGCATTTGTCAGTATGAGTGAAAGAAAACCTGTCATCAACGTCAACATTTTAGAGTTGTTTGATTCCGGCCTAAGTGCCGTGTGAACTTGCGGGGTGAATTTTTTTCCCCCAGCCCTTTTTTTTGTGAATATTGTACTTTAATATTTCTATTAATAGTGAAGGCCTCTATTCATTATTCATTTAAAAAAAAAAAAAACATTTTAGAGTTTTATAATCACTTGGAATTTACACATTGATTAAGTACATATTTAATAATGATAAATCTTATTTATAGTTATTTTAATGATTGTTAAGATGATCATTTAGGAATTAAATTTCTTGTGTTTAGCTAGATTATTAAAGCTTTGTGCACAAATCTTTCTATATTATTTGTGCAAATCGCTTAATTCTTCCCAATGCTTTAAAAAATATTTTTGACAAAAATAATTGAAACTTTGTTTATATATATAGTCATACGTTGACTTTATATATAAGGAGATACTTTTTATTTTAATGATTTATTTTAATTTGAAGTGTTAGTTATTTTTTTTATGTTTATTTGTTTTTAGTATGTTTTTGTAATTTTTATTTTCTATTTCGAATAATTTAAATTTGATTATTTACAGTTTCTTTTAGTTGGTTACTTTCTTTTATTTTCATTAGTTCTTGTTTTTATCCTCTTCTTCTTTTTTCCCTCTTATTCTTTTTTCTTGGTTTTACTTTCTCTATCCGTTTGTATAATCAAATAAATCAATTTTCTTATTTTTTTACTCATTATTTCAAGTTATTAATTTTTTTTGGTTCTTCTTTGTCTTATCTTTTTGTTTTGCTCATCATTCTAATAATACATAATGATTATAATTCTTTTTTGAAAATTTTATATCATTTTTACTTTTTAATTAATATTTATTGTTTATTACTCCTTTACTTTATAAGCATATATCTACAAAAATAATATTTTACCTTTTTTTTCTTTCTCATGATAGATCAATGGATGGTTGAAAAAGATACGCAATACTCTTGATGATCTAAATTTTTACATTAAAATTTCTAATCATGAGGTGTGCATTAAATAAAATGTTACTAGATTAATGCAAAACTATAAAAATCTACCAAAATTAATAGAAATATGAATGAAGCTTTCTAAAGCCCCAGATTTTAAATTACTCAATGAAAGCCCTAGATTTTAAATTACTCAATGGAACACTAAGTAGGTGTCTACTAGGAAATTTTATTTACTTGACTAATACTTGTACATACATATTTGATCATAAGAGAATCTTCTTGCTTCAATTTAAAACTAATTCAAATAAATTGTTGGCTACATGCAAAGCAGGTTGTCTTTATATCTTAAGAAACACAAAACATTATAAAATTAACAAGCATATGTATTTGGTACCATTGGGTAAGATGTAGTAGTGTAGAAAGCAATCTTGAACATAGTAGCATCCATTTGGAATGACACAGCAATAGGTACATTAAGTTCTTTTAGATTTTTTTGTTGTGTAATCCTACTAGTTCATTTGTAACAAACAAATGTATTTCCTACTCAAACTCTTCCTATTCAATTAGTGTTAGTTGCTTGTTGGTGCGAGTCATTAACAACTCCCAATTATGTGTCATTGGTTCTGTGTTGCACATGTTTTGTAAGGTATTTTCTATTTCGTGAAATACTAAAAGATGAAATAAGATCCTATGGTTAATATTATTAATCAAATACAACTGATTTCACTTTTAAATATTTAATAGTTGAAAATCCTTTTAGGTTATCATTCACTATGTAAGATAATGAGGAATAATAAAAATCTCTAGATTTTTCTACATTTGTATGCACTGTCAAAATCTTTATTAATTTGAAAATGATTTATGAACCAAAATGTGAAAATATGCATTATGTAGAAGATGACAACTTGACAAAGAATAAATAAAGTTTTATGTCATGAAATTTTGGTTGTAGGAAGATTATTATTTTTGGAATTAAAATGCATTTTTTGCACTGACTGTTTAGAATATAAGCCAATAGAAATGAGATGGAAAGAACACTTTCACACTATTTGTAAATTAAAATATAAGAATTTTAATCTCATTTTTAAAACCATTTTATAAACATTTTGCGGATAACAAGTATGAAATTAAGATTATCTACTCATGAGAAATCATAAACAGTGTTAAAAGAGAAAGTTTTCAAAATACTTTAGTAAAGCTGAAAAAACATCTGCTAGAGATGCAGATTTCTTAAAATCATGAAAATTGTGGCTATGGAAATATTAAGAAACCGTCGTATTGTTATGGAAATATTTTTTATAGTCATTATTGATCTGATACTTGTCAATTTTAAGGAATTTGAGTGGCTGGTGTAAAAACATGGCTTCTAGAGGGGGAGTGGCTGAATTTTAGCCCAAAACTGCAATTGTTATGATAAAAGATATTCACAAATAGAATGCAAAAAAATACTATAAATCTTACAAATGAAGCATTCATCCAAAACACTTTGTCCTCTCCTATCTAAAAAACACATGAATCTGTTTATACCAAAGACAAATCTAAAAGAGTTGAATAGAAGAGAAGCACATGTGATATCAGTATACAACCAACAAAGCTATTAAAGACACAAAATAAAATGACATAAGGTAGTGTAGATCCACTATGTTCAAGGAGGATTGAGCACATATAGAGGAAGAAAAATTATTTGTATTTAATATGCACTTCAACTGCCCACATATAAAAATCTGCACACAAAATAATTGCTTCAAAATGAAATAATTGAGAAAGTGGACCAAGAACTATCAATGCACATGCACACTGTAAAGATAAACACAAATAAATTTTAGGAGGATGCATTGTTCTATGCTTTTAATATATGAGATAAAAAAAGTCAAAAATAAATATCCTCTAAGCTAATTTATAAATCTCTATTAAATTGAATAAATAATATCATCCATAATTTATACTCCGTGAAACAATATTAAATAATTAAATTAAATTTTTCACTTTTACCATTTTTTATTTTATAAAAATAATATAGGCTAATGCTCTGCATTACTTAAGAACTTTACAAAAAGCCTAAAATTTAGGAAAAAATATTTCACTTTTAAATATGTAATAGTTGAAAATCTTTTTAGGTTATCATTCACTATCTAATAAAATGAGGAATAACTAGCTTATATATACTTTATATATATAATAAGCCGAGAGATATCCTTCTGAGGGGCCTATTGCACTGAGACAAATTATGAAAATAAGCGCCTAGAGAAGGATATCTTTCGGCTTATTATATATATAAAGTATATATAAGCTATTAGCAGTTGCCACACATGATGAAAGATATTATTATTATAGTAAGTTAATCTACAATAGTAAGTTACATAGTGAGAAAATAAAGCCCCTGGATTATATCTAGGGATTGGTTAACACATTGAATTAATTAATTTGATTAGGGTTAGCATTTAGCGTTAGGGGTTAGAGTTTTGTTTAGATTTATTATTATTTTTAGGATTAGGGCTTAGTGTTAAGGTTGGGTTTATGGTCATGGTTATGAGGAAAAATATTGTTAGGGTTACGGTTATGATTATAATTACAATAGGCTTTAGGTTAGGAATAAGGTTTTGGTAAGTGTTAAGGGCAAGGTTGGAATTACTATTAGGGTTGGGATTGGAAGTATAATTAGGTGAAGGGTAAAGATTTAGATTTGGT
Organism: Chamaecyparis obtusa; assembly: GCA_027943335.1. Lineage (NCBI taxonomy): Eukaryota > Viridiplantae > Streptophyta > Pinopsida > Cupressales > Cupressaceae > Chamaecyparis > Chamaecyparis obtusa. The sequence goes on from BSBK01014459.1 coordinate 27,715, forward strand.
CAGGGCTATGGTTTGGTTTAGGGTTAGGGTCAAGTTTAGGATTACGATTAAGATTAAGGGTTTACATCATATATAACATTATGGTTAGGTTAGGTTCTTTTATTAGGGTCAAGTTTTAGGGCTAGGGTTAAGGTTAGCATTAGTTTTAATATTATGGGTAGGATTATGGCTAGATGGTAAGGGTTTACATCATAATTAGTATTGTGGTTCAAGTTAGGGTTTTAATTAGGTTTAGTATTTAGGGTTACAATTAGGATTAGGGTTTAGGGTTTAGCATTTAGAGTAAGGCCTTGTTTAGAATTATGATTATGATTAGGGTAAGTGTTTAGATTTAGGGGTAGGATTATGGTAAGTGTTAGGGTTTACATCATTATTAGAGTTTTGATTAGGGTTAGGAAACCTCTTAAAATTAGGGTTAGGATTATGGTTAGTGTTAGGAGTAGAATTACAATCTATGATTTAGGTTTAGAAATATATTTTTTGGTTTAGGGTTATGATTATGGTTAGGGTAAGGGTGTACATCATATATATAACATTATGATAAGGGCTAAGATTAAGGATGGGTTTAGCATTATGCTTAGGACGTAAGAGTTTACTTAATGTTTAGGAATATGGCTGGGACAAGGGTTTACATTATAGTTAGTATTATACATAGAATTAGAGTTTTAGTTAGGTTTTGTATTTAGGGTTACCATTAGGATTAGGGTTTAGGTCCAGGGTTAAGTTTAGCATTAGTTTTAATATTATGGGTAAAGTTTAGCATTAGTTTTAATATTATGAGTAGGATTTTTTTATCTTATTTTATTCATAATACTTCTTTATTTTTTAGCTGACAGTCACAGATATACAGTGCAAATAATTGCACTATTTGCAATATCAATGCATTTCGTCACTACTCTCAGATCACTTTTCACCTGTTATACTTTCTGCTCCATTATTAACGTCCCTCCACACAAGTTTCTTCAGAATTAGCAAAACAATCTGAAAACATATCAGTCATTAATAATTTAATAATTATTCACAAAGCCAGATTCGTTTCAAAACTCACAAATGTCGTGGCTCTGGTGAAGTCGAGCAACAGCAATGGCAGACTCGCTTTTTTTTCGGATTAGGGTTGAAGGTTAGGGAATGGCTCCCATGACGCCTGTGTATGCCATACTCCTCCACTGCAATCGCCAGCATGAAGCTCCCGATCACCAGCGCTATCACATCATTCATGTACGATTTCGCCACAGAGTGAAGTGTAGGGAAAATAATTCCACGAGACATATATCTCGTCGCAGCCAATTTCAAACCAGTTTCTATGTTTCTGTTTGTGCTCATGGTGGGATATTTACCATTTCATGATATGCTAATATTGATAGGCGTTGATTCTCTTCCACTGCCCTGCATGACTATTCCGTTTCGGAGGATGCCTATTCGGTTTCTTTTATAACTTTACAATTGTTGATTCTCTTCCACTGCCTTGCACGACTCTTCCGTTTCCTTGGATGCCTCTTCGGTTTCTTTTATAACTGTTATACATTGTAAAATTGATTTGAACTTCCAACTTAGCATAAGAAAGTTGAATGCACGTCAAATTTTTTAAAAATATCAAAATGTTTATATTGATGAATGATGCCACTGTAGAAAGCCTCTCGGCTTAATAAAAATTATAGATTTTTTTACATATGTATGCGCTGTCAAAATCTTTATTAAAATGACAACTTGATACAGAATAAATAAAATTTTATGTCATGAAACTTTGGTTGTAGGAAAATTATTATTCTTTGAATTAAAATGTATTTTTTGCATGATTAATTAGAATATAAGTTAATAAAAATATATATATATATATATATATATATTTCAAATTATAGAAAAATGTGTAAAACTTTTTAAATTCAGCACTGTAATTAGCCAAATTAATAGAAAGAAAGAATGCATGAATGCATTACTATTCCTGCCATAGGCAGGAACTAATAATATCTGAAGAGACTATTAAATTTAAAGACAAGTACACAATATTTTATTGTGTGACTTTATTAGCAATAAATATGACTGACTTACTAGTATTATAGAGTCAGATTTTGAATGCTATTATTTATATATTTTTAGAAAGATGAGTACCTGTACATATTTTGTTTTATTAATGCGAACATGTCAGCATGCTTTATGATTAGTATTTTTAATAATAATTAATAGCTTTTTTATATTTGAATAACAAAAAAAAAATATGTTAAGTAAAAGTGGCTATGACTTGCTGGATAGCCATCACTTGACAGGTACCCTATAACCATTAATACACCCAGCCTCCAACTAAATCCTAAACTAAAACGTAAATTCCAATTGTACACCCGCTGGTTCTCGGCTTTCTCTTCTTATGAGACAAATCGTACATTCGCTTTCACTTTGTTTGCTTTTATCTTCTGCACATTTTTCAGACCTTGTATAGACTTAGACTTCAGACGTTAGAGTTAAAATTTGCACCGTTTCGAATATCATGCTGGATGTCCCATTTCCCTCCATGCCAGGTAAACTAAAACGCATATCTTACCAAGGGGGACACTTAAAACTTTTTTCCAAACTTTTTCAAACTGCCCTTATGTATTTTACGTTTTAGTTTACGATTTAGCCAATACCTTCATGCCGTAGCCATACCTAACCGAGGATGGCTACTGTTAGCAGAGATCTGACATGATGCCATTAATATGGCAAATGTTAAAATTATAAATATGCTAATAATAAAATTATAAATTGACATATAAATTTGATTGTCATTTAATAAAAGAAAAAAAATTAATAAAAAAATTATTTCAATTGTCATTTAATATTTAATATAATAGTTTTAGATTTTATATTTTAAAATAATTTTAAATATTTTATTTTTTTATAATATATATATTTTATTTTGGATGTCTTATTTTTTAATTTTACTTTATATGTTTTCAATTTTAAAAATTAATTATTTGCATTTAATTTTTATATTCATTTTCAAACTATCATTTTATTTTAAAATTTTATTATAGTATAAAATTGAGCTAGATTATATAATGAAACTTTAGATTCATAAAAAAATTTATACATTTTTCTAAATATACATAATAATTGGACTGCTTTGGTCGATCCTTTCGACCACATTCTGCAGTAGTGCTTTGCTATGTTCCTTTGCTTTTTGACTTTGGTTTGCTTGGTGACACAGTGTAATGTATTCCAGATACTCAGTGATTTTGGTGGTTGAAGCTTAGCCTCCCCTATTTGCAACTGGTTGTATTTTGTTTACTCTCGATCTTTAATAGAATATATATATATATATATATATATATATATATATATATATATATATATATATATATATATATATATATATATATATCTATATCTATATCTATATCTATATCTATATATATAATGAAAATATTAAATAATATAAGATGCAATAAAATGTATTTTTATGTAACAGATCATTAAAATAGTAAACAAATTATTTTGCATTGCTATATTTATAATTTTAACAATTTTAATTTTATATTTAATATTTAACAATAATTTTAAAATATAAAAACTAAAACTGTTATATTAAAAATAATTTTAAAATATAAAACTAAAACTCTTATAATTTTAACATTTGCCATATTAATGGCATGTCAGATCTCTTGTGACATAGGTTTACCTGACATGAAGGAGGGAAATGGGACATCCAGCACGATATTTGAAAGGGTGCAAATTTTCAGCTATTTCGCTGTTGCCGATTATGATAGCATGGATGGTTGAGTGGGAAGTGTACAATCTGCTGACTGAAGTTAGAGTGATAGCTAGTAGACCAACTGGTAAAACTTCAGTCAGCAGATTGTAGTACACTTCCCATGCCATTGTCTTTTGTAGATGGTTGACATCAGTTGTCTACTTTCCAAGGGACAAGCTAAGCTCCCGATAAAAAGTGCATGTTAAGAGATGCATATGATACCATAAGATACATGCCATCCATCATGTTATACACGGACGATAGCGGCAGACAACAGACATAAGCAACAAACAGCAACAGAGAAAACGGAGCAAGACGGACAAAACAGAAGAAGATAGATGGTGACAACAAGATAAATGGTGACAACAACAAATATTTTAAATTTCAAAAATTCCCACTTATAAAATTCTGCCCAAAACATTTTCAAAATATTTATTTTTAATTATCCCGCTTTGCTTCTCATTTCCATTTTCATTTTCTTTCATAAATTGTTTGATACTTTTTCATGTGCATCTTGGCAAAATGCAGGAGCCGCAACCACCCAAGATCAAATATGAGAAGATAAATCTGTGAGAACAAAACTCTCGTCAATGGTGACAACTTTGTTCTAAAATTATTGATTGTATTTTTTGTATGTGCATTATCAATCAATATTTTTTGTTTGAATCGACATATCTAATTGTATTTATATGTGTGTTTCCCCAGCAGATTTAAGCCCACGTGCACTCCACATTTGATCTCCAGCATATATTGTCAAGGGAGATATTTGAGCCACATCAACAGTCAAGATATGCTACAAATATATGGGAATCTGCTGGCACTATCAATCTGGTGAAATTTTTTCTTGTTTCTAATAGCTTCAGCATCTATGATATTTTTGAGTGAATAAAGTTGTTCATTTTATGTCTATACTTGTGTATCTTTTGAGTGAATAAATGTAAAGGAGAATTTGCACTGGACGACCTTCACGCTCCTCTTATTATTGTTGTTGTTCACTTTGAAAGTGGAGCAGCTGTAGCAGAGCTCTGAGAGGACTAAGGAAACGATTTAAAATAACAACCAAAACTATGGCCACGATATTTCCCATGCTTGTGGATTTTGAGTTTGATCAACTTTGCTTCAGACTAGAAATGGACTACAGAAAGGTTTAGTGAAGGATATTATTTTGGTGTATTTGATTGCATTATTTTGTTTTGTTTAAGGTAACTTAAATTTTTATTTTCCGTTGTTGCATTCTAGTGAGGGGGATCTCAGTGAGGGGGGATCTGTAAATTTTGGTAGCTTGAATTTAATAGAAAAATGTTTTAGTTTTAGATTTTTCAAAACTTTTGTGAATTTTTATGCAAGGAAGATACAAATATGTCACAATAGAGGGCTTGTGGTAGGTTTTTGTATCAAAACATTTTAGAATCTATTTTATGTCTATAACTCTAATTCCAATTCTTAATATTTTCTTTTACAGGTGAGGAATCTTCTTCTTGTGTAACTGTGTACTCTTCTGGAGAGGGAGGAAAAATAGAGAAACCACTACCACTACTGAAATTGTGCCGAAGAAACCACTATTTCAGTTTGGCATAAAATTTTATGCTTTGAGGTCATGTCTCAAGCACAGTAAAAAGTAACGCACGTGCGAAAACACACAACATTTTCGGTCTCACGCACCTGCACACTTATCATTTTGGGCACATCCCACCAATGTAAACTAATTTTTATGAAACATATTGTAATTTTTTCATAATCATTTTGGGGTCTTATTATTAAATTTACATTAAGATATGAATATTTCTTATGAGTACTTGGAGAATATTAGGATTTTAAATATTAGGGTTTTAAAGGTATTTTCTTTTAAATTCTTGTATTCAATTTTATATATGTAATTTTCATTGTTCAAGTTATGACATTTTTATATTAAAAATAAATTATGTTTCTAAAATTTAATCATTTAAATAAGTTAAAAATAAGTGAAAAGTAACTTTTAATATTTTTATATATACACATAGTAACAAAATAATAAGAATTAAGATGTTATATTGAAAATAAATATTTCTAAAAGATTATGTCAATTTTCTTTCACATTTATGAATATTAATATAATAATGTAACAATTATTTGGAGAATATCTATAAAAGATTTCTTTTATGAATAAAGTAGAAAAGTTATATAAAAAAAATAATTAATGAAAATAAATATGTTTCTATATTTTTAATTTCATAATGTTTCTAAAATTTGATGAAAATAAATTAAAAATATGTTAAAAGCATCCTTTCATATTTATAAATATCAATATACAAACAATACAATGAGAATTAAGATGTTTATATGTTTTTCAATTTTATATAAATCAATTACTTAAAATAAATTACGTTAAGATTATTTTTTCATATTTATAAATACGAATATAATAAAAAAAACTTATTCTAAAAAAAATTATTAAATATTTATTTTTTCTATTATATAGATTCTGTAATGAGCTCTTAAACCTATATAATTAGGGTGTCCTATAATTAGCACAAAAAGTAGGAAAATATATATGCATCTTTGGGTGAACGATGAAATTTATTGACAAATAATTCTATATCAATATACAAATAGTATAATTAGAATTGAGATGTTTATATATTTTTCAATTTTATATAATTCAATTACTTAAAATTAATTAAGATTATTCAAGATAATAAATTTCATTGACAATTAATTCAATACTAAGACTTAGCATGTAATGAAGGATGGTGAATTTTCATAATTATTATATGTGTATACATAATATAAGTCTATTATTAAAACAAAAGGATAATAATATTTCTATAAATATTGATTCATAAACTATTATATAATTATTATAAAATTCTTTTTTGAAATAATATTTCAAATCACATCATAACTTATAAAGGGTTAACTACACCAAGATGTTGGTCAATTAAGTGGCCACATGCTCAAAAAAATGAAATTTTTCATAACCTGCTCGGGTTCTGAAAAATTCAAAATCAGTCTTGGCTTGGTGTTATGAAAAACTTTATATGTTTTTGTAGGCCATGGGTTTTGGCTATTTTAACGCCCAAAAATGTCCAAAAAGAGCAAAAAACTCCAAATTACCTTAGAACTCGAGCATGCTCTACTTTACATAACATTTTTTCGACGTTTATATCAATTTCCAACGATGCCACTTCATCGAAGAAGTAAGATTTCATTTTTTTCATTGTTTTTCATTTTGATTAAAGTAGGGTTTTAAAATTGATTTAAGTTTTCTTTTATTAATTTGATGTCAGATCAATCCTCAAAAATGAAAGGGACGATAAATAACTTCTCTTACACAACTGACACAAGAAAACCCCACATATATTGCACAATCACATTCAAAAAACCCTCATGATGTTGCTCCACAACCAGAAAACTCTTAAGGTGTTGCTCCACAACCACAAATGATGAAGGGTGCTCCCCTTAATGCCACAAACACATAACCGAAATAGAGAAACAACAACAATAATATGTAAGAACAGAAAATTGGCTTCTTATTATCTCCACAAATGTGGAATTACAAACTTTCAGAATTACAATATGCAAAGCCACATGGGCATTCCCTTACAATATTCTTTAGGACAAAGCCTCGAATCAATACCCAGATCTACTACCCAAAACTATTCTGAACTGCCTAAGACAATAATACAGCCTTCCTTATATAGGCAATTTTCCACCGCCTGGAAGGTTCTAGAATTTGAGCCAATAAGGCCGACCAAACTTAGAATTATTTTATTTTACATTTTATTACATCATAGTCGGCTCAAGATAACCTTTGAAACCCGAACAGAAATTTTGAAGAAAATTATTTTCCGCCATTTCGGGTGGCCCAACTTCCGAAGACCATAAGTCATCACCAGTTGACCCGATCGGCTATTATAACCCCATTTCAGAAACGCCACGAAGCGCTCTACAGGCTTGACTGGCGCAAGCGCCTGTCGCCCAAATTTTTGACCTCATCCGGGGCCTCTAAAGCCTTCAAAACTGAGTTCAAAGTTTATGTACCCTACTGCCAATACCGAAAATCTTCAATATCTTCCAATATACACTTGATCTGGCAATGAAACTTTACTGGCAGACTTATATGACCAAAATCAACCTCCAAGAAAGAAATCAGATCATTCTGAGCACATACAAAAATTACCAAAAATAGTAACTTTCTATAAATAGCAGCTCTGCACAAAATAGCCCTTATTGAATACAAAAACAGAAATATTTTTGGGTGATGCAAGATTGCCCTTACACCCAGGATGCTCCTGCATCAGACACCCGGGGTAAATTGAGAAGTGACCCTGTCACGACTCAGGTGTGCAGAGGAAAACCAAGACGGCTAACCTCCTCCTTTGTCAGCCATGATGAATCTTCAACAGGTCATCCTTTCCACTTGACTAGATATTCTTCATATGTCCTGTTCCTTGTGCTTCTGCCAACACGACTGTCCAGTATATCTTCGATCTCCTTAGTGTCTGAACTAGTTGCTGGAATACTCCACTGTGCTGCTGTGATCTCATCTTCAACACCTCCTTCATGATACTCTGTCAGATCTGAAATGTTAAACACTGGTGAAATATTTAGCTCAGTAGGCAATTCTACCTCATATGCGTTTCCTGAATCATGTTTCTTCAGTATCCTACGTGGTCCAAACTTCTTCATTTTCAGCTTGTTATATGTACCAACTGGAAACCGCTCCTTCCGCAAATGAACCATGACTTCATCACCAACCTGAAATTCCTTATACCTCCTTTTCTCATCTGCCTTAGCCTTATACTGTGCGTTCATCTTGGTAATATGCTTCCTCACCTCCTCATGGATATTCTTCAAGTGTTCTGCAAAATCCTCAGCTTCAGCACTACTTATTTCTCCTTTATCTATCTTCCTCAATTCAGATGCATTTCTTGGACTACTTCCATATACAATCTGGAATGGTGATTTACCAGTGCTCCTATTGACAGAATTATTGTATGCAAATTCCGCCTGTGGTAAAATCAAATCCCATCCTGTTGGCTTATCTCCAACCAAACATCTCAGCAAATTTCCCAAACTCCTATTCACCACCTCTGTCTGTCCATCAGTCTGTGGATGATGTGATGAACTGAACTTTAAATCTGTCTTCAACTTCTTCCACAATGTACGCCAGAAATATCCAACAAACTTAGTGTCTCGATCTGAAACTATGGTCTTTGGCAAACCATGAAGTCTCACCACTTCTCTGAAAAACAATTCTGCTACATGAACAGCATCATTAGTCTTCTTGCAGGGAATAAAATGTGCCATCTTTGAAAATCTATCAACTACCACAAAAATTGAATCGTGTCCCCGCTGTGTCCTCGGTAAACCAAGAATAAAGTCCATGCTGATATCCTCCCAAGGCTTCTCTGGTACAGATAATGGCTGATACAACCCTGTATTCTGCTTCACTCCTTTTGCCATCTGACATACTCTGCAACTCTGTACAAACTTCTTCACATCTTGCTGCAACTGTGGCCAATAATAATTCTCACTAACCAAACCAAGGGTTTTGTCACGACCAAAATGTCCAGCCAATCCTCCGCTATGCTTCTCCTTGATGAGATTCTCCCTCATAGAACTTCGTGGAATGCACAACTGACTCCCTCTGAATAGCATATCATCCTGGATGATGAAATCCAACCATTTCGTCCTGTCTAGAGTAACAGGTTCTGTACAAGCTTTCCAAACTTCACCAAAATCAGGATCCTCTGGATACAAATTCTTGAGTTCCTTGAACCCAACCACTTCAATCTGCATTTCTGTCAGCAATAGTTGCCTTCTGCTAAGAGCATCTGCAACCCTATTAGACTTTCCACTCCTGTGTTTCAAAACAAATGTATAACTCTGCAAAAACTCAACCCATTTCAAATGCCTTTGATTCAATTTTCCTTGACTATTCAAATATTGCAAAGCTTGATGATCAGTATACAAAACAAACTCCTTAGGAAGTAGATAATGTCTCCACTTCTTTAATGCCTGAACTATAGCATAAAATTTTTGATCATAAACAGAATACTTCCTCTTGGCATCATTTAACTTCTCACTGAAATAAGCAACAGGTTTACCTTCTTGGCTCATAACAGCTCCTATTGCAGTACCACTAGCATCACAATCTACTTGAAACACCTTATTGAAATCTGGAAGTGCTAAAATAGGTTGTTCTGTAACTTTTTGTTTCAATAATTGAAAACTCTTTTCTGCTCCTTTAGTCCACTTAAACTCTTTTCTATCCCCTCTCATTGTTTCAGTCAAGGGTCCACAAATACTGCTAAAATTTCTGATAAACTTTCTGTAAAAGCTAGCTAGACCATGAAAAGATCTTACCTCAGTAGCACTCCTTGGAGTAGGCCATTCAAGGATAGCCTGTACCTTCTCTAGGTCCATTTTTAGACCTTCTGCTGAAACTACAAATCCCAAATACACTAACTCTTTCTTCACAAAACTGCACTTCTTCAAATTAATCAACAATTTCTCTTCTCTCAACTTCTCAAATACCATACGAATATGCATCATATGCTCATCCAATGTCTTACTAAAGATCAAAATATCATCTAGGTAAACAATGACAAACTTACCCAAAAATTCTTTCAGAACCTCGTTCATGAGCCGCATGAAAGTGCACGGTGCATTGGTTAGCCCAAAAGGCATGACTAACCACTCATACAGTCCTTCCTTTGTCTTGAAAGCAGTCTTCCATTCATCTCCTTCTCTGATCCGAATCTGGTGATATCCACTCTTAAGATCTATCTTTGAGAAATACACAGCTCCACTCAAACAGTCCATAATATCATCCATTCGTGGCAATGGAAACTTATACTTGATTGTGATCTTGTTTATTGCTCTGGAATCTGTACACATCCTCCATTCTCCATTCTTCTTTGGTGCTAATACCGCTGGTACAGCACAGGGACTTAGACTCTCACGGATCAATCCTTTCTGTAACAGTTCATGTACTTGTCTGTTCAACTCCTCACTTTCTGTAGGTGTCATTCTGTGTGCTGCCTTATTCGGCAAACTCGCTCCTGTGATCAAGTCCATCTGATGACTGATCTTCCTGACTGGTGGTAATCCATCAGGCACGTTATCGGATACAATATCCTGAAACTCATTCAACAAATCTGCAACTTCTACAGGAACATCTTCTACTTTCTCTTTACCATCTTTTGGAATTAAAGAAAAACATACATGCTCATGCCTAATACCATCTAGGAAATTTCTTCCATCAACAAAAGTTATCCTTGCATTACCACATACCTTTTCTTCAGTCTCCTTCAATGGTTTTAGCTTATGTCACACTCCATCCTTTGTCAGGGAATAGGTATTCGCACGACCATCATGTACAGCACATCTGTCAAACTGCCACGGTCTACCTAACAACATATGACATGCATCCATAGAGATGATATCACATAGCACCTCATCTTGGTACCCGCCGATCTTGAACTTTACCAGGCACTGTTCACTGACCATTACCTTGTGGTCATCCTGCACCCAGGCAATCCGATATGGATGTGGGTGTTTCTGTCTCTTGAGCTTCAACTTTGTCACCATCTCTTCTGACCCCAAATTGTCAGTGCTTCCACTATCAATAATCACATCACAACATTTACCTTCACACTTGCACCTGGTGCGAAACAGGCTCCTCCTTTGCTCAGGTTCATTCTCACCACTCAACATGACTCTTCTGTTAATCAACGTTTCTCCTCTTTCAGCATCTTCAGAATTTGATGATCTGGCATCTTCATCTACATGTGCAACTCTGGCCTGGCCTTCATTTCTTCTGTCTATTCTGCCTTGGCACTGAGGACATTCAAATGCCCTATGACCTTCTTCTCCACAGTGAAAACATGTTCCACGGAAGCCACCTCTTCCAGATCCTTGTCCTCTTCCTCTTCCTCTCTGATCTCTATTATTATGATTTTGGAAGCGATTGGAATTATTTCCTCGCTGATTCTCACTGCTACTGGTCTCATCCTTCTTTTTCGGATCTTCATTTCGGCCACCATATGATCGTCCACCAGATCGTCCACCGCGACCTCTTCCGTTTTGTCTGCTCTCAAACTTCTTGTTCAGCTTTTCCTGTACTTTTAGGGCAAATTGGTATGCCTCTTCAATACTGTTCATTCGAACCAGATTCAGCTCCTCCTGAATGCTTGGCCTTAACCCATTAAGGTATCGGGCAACTTTCTCCTTATCAGCTTCTGCATGGCTTGTTCTGATGAGAAGTCGGTAGAACTCCTCTGTATACTCCTGAACAGATCTTCCTGCTTGCTTCAAACTCTGCATTTTCTTCAGTAGGTCAAGCTCATAATCAACAGGAATGAACTGTCGCTTCAATTTATCCACCATCCGATCCCATCTTGTGATTTTATCTTTCCCTCTTCTATTTCGCTCTAATTGAATTTCTTGCCACCAGATCTTCGCATGACCTTTCAATCTGGCCTTCGCAAATTTGACCCTATCAGGATCCTCAACATCTTCGTACTCAAAATATTCCTCACATTCATTGATCCAGTCGATCAATTCTTCTGGGTTAAGATTTCCAGAAAATGTAAGAACCTCAATCTTAGGTCTTTTCCCAATCTTGGAAATCGCCCGAAAAAGTCTTTCTTCCTCCTGGTTCACAATTTCAGCTTCTCCTTCTTGATATTCTTCTTCGGCTTCATCCTCACTTTCGTATCTGACATTAAGATTCATTCCTCTACGAATCTCTTCTTGTAATGCTCGCACTTGTCTCTGCAGCTCTCTAACCTCAGGTGTTACAACACCAGCTCTTCCGCCACGTTCCCTTCGTGGAGGCATTTTTGCGATGCGCGCTGAAACCCTAGCCACGGTCCTGGTGCAAACTGCCTCACAGTCGGCGATCTGTTTACACACTCAAGAACTCCTGCTCTGATACCACCTGATGAAGGGTGCTCCCCTTAATGCCACAAACACATAACCGAAATAAAGAAACAACAACAATAATATGCAAGAACAGAAAATTGGCTTCTTATTATCTCCACAAATGTGAAATTACAAACTTTCAGAATTACAATATGCAAAGCCACATGGGCATTCCCTTACAATATTCTTTAGGACAAAGCCTCGAATCAATACCCAGATCTACTACCCAGAACTATTCTGAACTGCCTAAGACAATAATACAGCCTTCTTTATATAGGCAATTTTCCACTGCCTGGAAGGTTCCAGAATTTGAGCCAATAAGGCCGACCAAACTTAGAATTATTTTATTTTACATTTTATTACATCATAGTCGGCTCAAGATAACCTTTGAAACCCGAACAGAAATTTTGAAGAAAATTATTTTCCGCCATTTCGAGTGGCCCAACTTTTGAAGACCATAAGTCATCACCAGTTGACCCGATCGGCTATTATAACCCCATTTCGAAAATGCCACGAAGCGCTCTACAGGATTGACCGGCGCAAGCGCTCGTCACCCAAATTTTCGACCTCATCCGGGGCCTCTAAAGCCTTCAAAACTGAGTTCAAAGTTTCTGTACCCTGCTGCCAATACCGAAAATCTTCAATATCTTCCAATATACACTTGATCTGGCAATGAAATTTTACTGGCAGACTTATATGACCAAAATCAACCTCCAAGAAAGAAATCAGATCATTCTGAGCACATACACAAATTATCAAAAATAGTAACTTTCCATAAATAGAAGCTCTGCACAAAATAGCCCTTATTGAATACAAAAACAGAAATATTTTTGGGTGATGCAAGATTGCCCTTACACCCAGGATGCTCCTGCATCAGACACCCGGGGTAAATTGAGAAGTGACTCTGTCACGACTCAGGTGTGCAGAGGAAAATGAAGACGGCTAACCTCCTCCTTTGTCAGCCATGATGAATCTTCAACAGGTCGTCCTTTCCACTTGACCAGATATTCTTCATATGTCCTGTTCCTTGTGCTTCTGCCAACACGACTGTCCAGTATATCTTCGATCTCCTTAGTGTCTGAACTAGTTGCTGGAATACTCCACTGTGCTGTTGTGATCTCATCTTCAACACCTCCTTCATGATACTCTGTCAGATCTGAAATGTTAAACACTGGTGAAATATTTAGCTCAGTAGGCAATTCTACCTCATATGCGTTTCCTGAATCATGTTTCTTCAGTATCCTACATGGTCCAAACTTCTTCATTTTCAGCTTGTTATATGTACCAACTGGAAACCGCTCCTTCCGCAAATGAACCATGACTTCATCACCAACCTGAAATTCTTTATACCTCCTTTTCTCATCTGCCTTAACCTTATACTGTGCGTTCATCTTGGTAATATGTTTCCTCACCTCCTCATGGATGTTCTTCAAGTGTTCTGCAAAATCCTCAGCTTCAGCACTACTTATTTCTCCTTTATCTATCTTCATCAATTCAGATGCATTTCTTGGACTACTTCCATATACAATTTGGAATGGTGATTTACCAGTGCTCCTGTTGACAGAATTATTGTATGCAAATTCCGCCTGTGGTAAAAACAAATCCCATCCTGTTGGCTTATCTCCAACCAAATATCTCAGCAAATTTCCCAAAGTCCTATTCACCACCTCTGTCTGTCCATCAGTCTGTGGATGATGTGATGAACTGAACTTTAAATCTGTCTTCAACTTCTTCCACAATGTACGCTAGAAATATCCAACAAACTTAGTGTCTCGATCTGAAACTATGGTCTTTGGCAAACCATGAAGTCTCACCACTTCTCTGAAAAATAATTCTGCTACATGAACATCATCATTAGTCTTCTTGCAGGGAATAAAATGTGCCATCTTTGAAAATCTATCAACTACCACAAAAATTGAATCATGTCCCCGCTGTGTCCTCGGTAAACCAAGAACAAAGTCCATGCTGATATCCTCCCAAGGCTTCTCTGGTACAGATAATTGCTGATACAACCCTGTATTCTACTTCACTCCTTTTGCCATCTGACATACTCTGCAACTCTGTACAAACTTTTTCACATCTTGCTGCAACTGTGGCCAATAATAATTCTCACTAACCAAACCAAGGGTTTTGTCACGAACAAAATGTCCAGCCAATCCTCCGCTATGCTTCTCCTTGATGAGATTCTCCCTCATAGAACTTCGTGGAATGCACAACTGACTCCCTCTGAATAGCATATCATCCTGGATGATGAAATCCAACCATTTCGTCCTGTCTAGAGTAACAGGTTCTGTACAAGCTTTCGAAGCTTCACCAAAATCAGGATCCTCTGGATACAAATTCTTGAGTTCCTTGAACCCAACCACTTCAATCTGCATTTCTGTCAGCAATAGTTTCCTTCTGCTAAGAGCATCTGCAACCCTATTAGACTTTCCACTCCTGTGTTTCAAAACAAATGTATAACTCTGCAAAAACTCAACCCATTTCAAATGCCTTTGATTCAATTTTCCATGACTATTCAAATATTGCAAAGCTTGATGATCAGTATACAAAACAAACTCCTTAGGAAGTAGATAATGTCTCCACTTCTTTAATGCCTGAACTATAGCATAAAATTCTTGATTATAAACATAATACTTCCTCTTGGCATCATTTAATTTCTCACTGAAATAAGCAACAGGTTTACCTTCTTGGCTCATAACAGCTCTTATTGCAGTACCACTAGCATCACAATCTACTTGAAACACCTTATTGAAATCTGGAAGTGCTAAAACAGGTTGTTCTGTAACTTTTTGTTTCAATAATTGAAAACTCTTTTCTGCTCCTTTAGTCCACTTAAACTCTTTTCTATCCCCTCTCATTGTTTCAGTCAAGGGTCCACAAATACTGCTAAAATTTCTGATAAAATTTCTGTAAAAGCTAGCTAGACCATGAAAAGATCTTACCTCAGTAGCACTCCTTGGAGTAGGCCATTCAAGGATAGCCTGTACCTTCTCTGGGTCCATTTTTAGACCTTTTGCTGAAACTACAAATCCCAAATACACTAACTCTTTCTTCACAAAACTGCACTTCTTCAAATTAATCAACAATTTCTCTTCTCTCAACTTCTCAAATACCATACGAATATGCATCATATGCTCATCCAATGTCTTACTAAATATCAAAATATCATCTAGGTAAACAATGACAAACTTACCCAAAATTTTTTTCAGAACCTCGTTCATGAGCCGCATGAAAGTGCTCGGTGCATTGGTTAGCCCAAAAGGCATGACTAACCACTCATACAGTCTTTCCTTTGTCTTGAAGGCAGTCTTCCATTCATCTCCTTATCTGATCCGAATCTGGTGATATCCACTCTTCAGATCTATCTTTGAGAAATACACAGCTCCACTCAAACAATCCATAATATCATCCATTCGTGGCAATGGAAACCTATAATTGATTGTGATCTTGTTTATTGCTCTGGAATTTGTACACATCCTCCATTCTCCATTCTTCTTTGGTGCTAATACCGCTGGTATAGCACAGGGACTTAGACTCTCACGGATCAATCCTTTCTGTAACAGTTCATGTACTTGTTTGTTCAACTCCTCACTTTCTGCAGGTGTCATTCTGTGTGCTGCCTTATTCGGAAAACTCGCTCCTGGGATCAAGTCCATCTGATGACTGATCTTCCTGACTGGTGGTAATCCATCAGCCACGTTATCGGATACAATATCCTGAAACTCATTCAACAAATCTGCAACTTCTACAGGAACATCTTCTACTTTCTCTTTACCAGCTTTTGGAATTAAAGCAAAACATACATGCTCATGCCTCATACCATCTAGGAAATTTCTTCCATCAACAAAAATTATCCTTGCATTACCACATACCTTTTCTTCAGTCTCTTTCAATGGTTTTATCTTATTTCGCACTCCATCCTTTGTTAGGGAATAGGTATTCGCACGACTATCATGTACAACACATCTGTCAAACTACCACGGTCTACCTAACAACATATGACATGCATCCATAGAGATGATATCAGATAGCACCTCATCTTGGTACCCGCCGATCTTGAACTTTACCAGGCACTGTTCACTGACCATGACCTTGTGGTCATCCTGCACCCAGGCAATCCGATATGGATGTGGGTGTTTCTGTCTCTTGAGCTTCAACTTTGTCACCATCTCTTCTGACACCAAATTGTCAGTGCTTCCACTATCAATAATCACATCACAACATTTACCTTCACACTTGCACCTGGTGCGAAACAGGCTCCTCCTTTGCTCAGGTTCATTCTCACCACTTAACAGGACTCTTCTGTTAATCAATGTTTCTTCTCTTTCAGCATCTTCAGAATTTGATGATCTGGCATCTTCATCTACATGTGCAACTCTGGCCTGGCCTTCATTTCTTCTGTTTGTTCTGCCTTGGCGCTGAGGACATTCAAATGCCCTATGACCTTCTTCTCCAGAGTGAAAACATGTTCCACGGAAGCCACCTCTTCCAGATCCTTGTCCTCTTCCTCTTCCTCTCTGATCTCTATTATTCTAATCCTGGAAGCGATTGGAATTATTTCCTCACTGATTCTGACTGCTACTGGCCTCATCCTTCTTTTTCAGATCTTCATTTCGGCCACCATATGATCGTCCACCAGATCGTCCATCGCGACCTCTTCCGTTTTGTCTTCTCTCAAACTTCTTGTTCAGCTTTTCCTGTACTTTTAGGGCAAATTGGTATGCCTCTTCAATACTGTTCATTCGAACCAGATTCAGCTCCTCCTGAATGCTTGGCCTTAACCCATTAAGGTATCGGGCAACTTTCTCCTTATCAGCTTCTGCATGGCCTGTTCTGATGAGAAGTCGGTAGAACTCCTCTGTATACTCCTGAACAGATCTTCCTGCTTGCTTCAAACTCTGCATTTTCTTCAGTAGGTCAAGCTCATAATCAACAGGAATGAACTGTCGCTTCAATTTATCCACCATCCGATCCCATCTTGTGATTTTATCTTTCCCTCTTCTATTTCGCTCTAATTGAATTTCTTGCCACCAGATCTTCGCATGACCTTTCAATCTGGCCTTCGCAAATTTGACCCTATCAGGATCCTCAACATCTTCGTACTCAAAACATTCCTCACATTCATTGATCCAGTCGATTAATTCTTCTGGGTTAAGATTTCCAGAAAATGTAAGAACCTAAATCTTAGGTCTTTTCCCAATCTTGGAAATCGCCCGAAAAAGTCTTTCTTCCTCCTGGTTCACAATTTCAGCTTCTCCTTCTTGATATTCTTCTTCGGCTTCATCCTCACTTTCGTCTCTGACATTAAGATTCATTCCTCTACGAATCTCTTCTTGTAATGCTCGCACTTGTCTCTGCAGCTCTCTAACCTCAGGTGTTACAACACCAGCTCTTCCGCCACGTTCCCTTCGTGGAGGCATTTTTGCGATGCGCGCTGAAACCCTGGCCACGGTCCTCGTGCAAACTGCCTCATAGTCGGTGATCTGTTTACACACTCAAGAACTCCTGCTCTGATACCACCTGATGAAGGGTGCTCCCCTTAATGCCACAAACACATAACCGAAATAGAGAAACAATAACAATAATATGCAAGAACAGAAAATTGGTTTCTTATTATCTCCACAAATGTGGAATTACAAACTTTCAGAATTACAATATGCAAAGCCACATGGGCATTCCCTTACAATATTCTTTAGGACAAAGCCTCGAATCAATACCCAGATCTACTACCCAAAACTATTCTGAACTGCCTAAGACAATAATACAGCCTTCCTTATATAGGCAATTTTCCACCGCTTGGAAGGTTCCAGAATTTGAGCCAATAAGGCCGACCAAACTTAGAATTATTTTATTTTACATTTTATTACATCATAGTCGGCTCAAGATAACCTTTGAAACCCGAACAGAAATTTTGAAAAAAATTATTTTCCGCCATTTCGGGTGGCCCAACTTCCGAAGACCATAAGTCATCACCAGTTGATCCGATCGGCTATTATAACCCCATTTCAGAAACGCCACGAAGCGTTCTAAAGGCTTGACCGGCGCAAGCACTCGTCACCCAAATTTTTGACCTCATCCGGGGCCTCTAAAGCCTTCAAAACTGAGTTCCAAGTTTCTGTACCCTGCTGCCAATACCGAAAATCTTCAATATCTTCCAATATACACTTGATCTGGCAATGAAACTTTACTGGCAGACTTATATGACCAAAATCAACCTCCAAGAAAGAAATCAGATCATTCTGACCACATACAAAAATTACCAAAAATAGTAACTTTCCATAAATAGCAGCTCTGCACAAAATAGCCCTTATTGAATACAAAAATAGAAATATTTTTGGGTGATGCAAGATTGCCCTTACACCCAGGATGCTCCTGCATCAGACACCCGGGGTAAATTGAGAAGTGACCCTGTCACGACTCAGGTGTGCAGAGGAAAACGAAGACGGCTAACCTCCTCCTTTGTCAGCCATGATGAATCTTCAATAGGTCGTCCTTTCCACTTGACCAGATATTCTTCATATGTCCTGTTCCTTGTGCTTCTGCCAACACGACTGTCCAGTATATTTTCGATCTCCTTAGTGTCTGAACTAGTTGCTGGAATACTCCACTGTGCTGCTGTGATCTCATCTTCAACACCTCCTTCATGATACTCTGTCAGATCTGAAATGTTAAACACTGGTGAAATATTTAGCTCAGTAGGCAATTCTACCTCATATGCGTTTCCTGAATCATGTTTCTTCAGTATCCTACATGGTCCAAACTTCTTCATTTTCAGCTTGTTATATGTACCAACTGGAAACCGCTCCTTCCGCAAATGAACCACGACTTCATCACCAACCTGAAATTCCTTATACCTCCTTTTCTCATCTGCCTTAGCCTTATACTGTGCGTTCATCTTGGTAATATGCTTCCTCACCTCCTCATGGATGTTCTTCAAGTGTTCTGCAAAATCCTCAGCTTCAGCACTATTTATTTCTCCTTTATCTATCTTCCTCAATTCAGATGCATTTCTTGGACTACTTCCATATACAATTTGGAATGGTGATTTACCAGTGCTCCTGTTGACAGAATTATTGTATGCAAATTCCGCCTGTGGTAAAATCAAATCCCATCCTGTTGGCTTATCTCCAACCAAACATCTCAGCAAATTTCCCAAACTCCTATTCACCACCTTTGTCTGTCCATCAGTCTGTGGATGATGTGATGAACTGAACTTTAAATCTGTCTTCAACTTCTTCCACAATGTACTCCAGAAATATCCAACAAACTTAGTGTCTTGATCTGAAACTATGGTCTTTGGCAAACCATGAAGTCTCACCACTTCTCTGAAAAACAATTCTACTACATGAACATCATCATTAGTCTTCTTGCAGGGAATAAAATGTGCCATCTTTGAAAATCTATCAACTACCACAAAAATTGAATCGTGTCCCCGCTGTGTCCTCGGTAAACCAAGAACAAAGTCCATGCTGATATCCTCCCAAGGCTTCTCTGGTACAGATAATTGCTGATACAACCCTGTATTCTGCTTCACTCCTTTTGCCATCTGACATACTCTGCAATTCTGTACAAACTTTTTCACATCTTGCTGCAACTGTGGCCAATAATAATTCTCACTAACCAAACCAAGGGTTTTGTCACGACCAAAATGTCCAGCCAATCCTCCGCTATGCTTCTCCTTGATGAGATTCTCCCTCATAGAACTTCGTGGAATGCACAACTGACTCCCTCTGAATAGCATATCATCCTGGATGATGAAATCCAACCATTTCGTCCTGTCTAGAGTAACAGGTTCTGTACAAGCTTTCGAAGCTTCACCAAAATCAGGATCCTCTAGATACAAATTCTTGAGTTCCTTGAACCCAACCACTTCAATCTGCATTTCTGTCAGCAATAGTTGCCTTCTGCTAAGAGCATCTGCAACCCTATTAGACTTTCCACTCCTGTGTTTCAAAACAAATGTATAACTCTGCAAAAACTCAACCCATTTCAAATGCATTTGATTCAATTTTCCTTGACTATTCAAATATTGCAAAGATTGATGATCAGTATACAAAACAAACTCCTTAGGAAGTAGATAATGTCTCCACTTCTTTAATGCCTGAACTATAGCATAAAATTCTTGATCATAAACAGAATACTTCCTCTTGGCATCATTTAACTTCTCACTGAAATAAGCAACAAGTTTACCTTCTTGGCTCATAACAGCTCCTATTGTAGTACCACTAGCATCACAATCTACTTGAAACACCTTATTGAAATCTGGAAGTGCTAAAACAGGTTGTTCTGTAACTTTTTGTTTCAATAATTGAAAACTCTTTTCTGCTCTTTTAGTCCACTTAAACTCTTTTCTATCCCCTCTCATTGTTTCAGTCAAGGGTCCACAAATACTGCTAAAATTTCTAATAAACTTTCTGTAAAAGCTAGCTAGACCATGAAAAGATCTTACCTCAGTAGCACTCCTTAGAGTAGGCCATTCAAGGATAGCCTGTACCTTCTTTGGGTCCATTTTTAGACCTTCTGCTGAAACTACAAATCCTAAATACACTAACTCTTTCTTCACAAAACTGCACTTCTTCAAATTAATCAACAATTTCTCTTCTCTCAACTTCTCAAATACCATACGAATATGCATCATATGCTCATCCAATGTCTTACTAAAGATCAAAATATCATCTAGGTAAACAATGACAAACTTACCCAAAAATTCTTTCAGAACCTCGTTCATGAGCCGCATGAAAGTGCTCGGTGCATTGGTTAGCCCAAAAGGCATGACTAACCACTCATACAGTCCTTCCTTTGTCTTGAAGGCAGTCTTCCATTCATCTCCTTCTCTGATCCGAATCTGGTGATATCCACTCTTCAGATCTATCTTTGAGAAATACACAGCTCCACTCAAACAGTCCATAATATCATCCATTCGTGGCAATGGAAACTTATACTTGATTGTGATCTTGTTTATTGCTCTGGAATTTGTACACATCCTCCATTCTCCATTCTTCTTTGGTGCTAATACCGCTGGTACAGCAGAGGGACTTAGACTCTCACGGATCAATCCTTTCTGTAACAGTTCATGTACTTGTCTGTTCAACTCCTCACTTTCTGTAGGTGTCATTCTGTGTGCTGCCTTATTCGGCAAACTCACTCCTGGGATCAAGTCCATCTGATGACTGATCTTCCTGACTGGTGGTAATCCATCAGCCACGTTATCGGATACAATATCCTGAAACTCATTCAACAAATCTGCAACTTCTACAGGAACATCTTCTACTTTCTCTTTACCAGCTTTTGGAATTAAAGCAAAACATACATGCTCATGCCTCATACCATCTAGGAAATTTTTTCCATCAACAAAAATTATCCTTGCAATACCACATACCTTTTCTTCAGTCTCCTTCAATGGTTTTAGCTTATGTCGCACTCCATCCTTTGTCAGGGAATAGGTATTCGCACGACCATCATTTACAGCACATCTGTCAAACTGCCACGGTCTACCTAACAACATATGACATGCATCCATAGAGATGATATCACATATCACCTCATCTTGGTACCCGCCGATCTTGAACTTTACCAGGCACTGTTCACTGACCATGACCTTGTGGTCATCCTGCACCCAGGTAATCCGATATGGATGTGGGTGTTTCTGTCTCTTGAGCTTCAACTTTGTCACCATCTCTTCTGACACCAAATTGTCAGTGCTTCCACTATCAATAATCACATCACAACATTTACCTTCACACTTGCACCTGGTGCGAAACAGGCTCCTCCTTTGCTCAGGTTCATTCTCACCACTCAACAGGACTCTTCTGTTAATCAACGTTTCTTCTCTTTCAGCATCTTCAGAATTTGATGATCTGGCATCTTCATCTACATGTGCAACTCTGGCCTGGCCTTCATTTCTTCTGTTTGTTCTGCCTTGGCGCTGAGGACATTCAAATGCCCTATGACCTTCTTCTCCATAGTGAAAACATGTTCCACGGAAGCCACCTCTTCCAGATCCTTGTCCTCTTCCTCTTCCTCTCTGATCTCTATTATTCTGATCCTGGAAGCGATTGAAATTATTTCCTCACTGATTCTGACTGCTACTGGCCTCATCATTCTTTTTCGGATCTTCATTTTGGCCACCATATGATCGTCCACCAGATCGTCCACCGCGACCTCTTCCGTTTTGTCTGCTCTCAAACTTCTTGTTCAGCTTTTCCTCTACTTTTAGGGCAAATTGGTATGCCTCTTCAATACTGTTCATTCGAACCAGATTCAGCTCCTCCTGAATGCTTGGCCTTAACCCATTAAGGTATCGGGCAACTTTCTCCTTATCAGCTTCTGCATGGCCTGTTCTGATGAGAAGTCGGTAGAACTCCTCTGTATACTCCTGAACAGATCTTCCTGCTTGCTTCAAACTCTGCATTTTCTTCAGTAGGTCAAGCTCATAATCAACAGGAATGAACTGTCGCTTCAATTTATCCACCATCCGATCCCATCTTGTGATTTTATCTTTCCCTCTTCTATTTCGCTCTAATTGAATTTCTTGCCACCAGATCTTCGCATGACCTTTCAATCTGGCCTTCGCAAATTTGACCCTATCAGGATCCTCAACATCTTCGTACTCAAAATATTCCTCACATTCATTGATCCAGTCGATCAATTCTTCTGGGTTAAGATTTTCAGAAAATGTAGGAACCTCAATCTTAGGTCTTTTCCCAATCTTGGAAATCGCCCGAAAAAGTCTTTCTTCCTCCTGGTTCACAATTTCAGCTTCTCCTTCTTGATATTCTTCTTCGGCTTCATCCTCACTTTCGTCTCTGACATTAAGATTCATTCCTCTACGAATCTCTTCTTGTAATGCTCGCACTTGTCTCTGCAGCTCTCTAACCTCAGGTGTTACAACACCAGCTCTTCCGCCACGTTCCCTTCGTGGAGGCATTTTTGCGATGCGCGCTGAAACCCTAGCCACGGTCTTGGTGCAAACTGCCTCACAGTCGGCGATCTATTTACACACTCAAGAACTCCTGCTCTGATACCACCTGATGAAGGGTGCTCCCCCTTAATGCCACAAACACATAACCGAAATAGAGAAACAACAACAATAATATGCAAGAACAGAAAATTGGCTTCTTATTATCTCCACAAATGTGGAATTACAAACTTTCAGAATTACAATATGCAAAGCCACATGGGCATTCCCTTACAATAATCTTTAGGACAAAGCCTCGAATCAATACCCAGATCTACTACCCAGAACTATTCTGAACTGCCTAAGACAATAATACAGCTTTCCTTATATAGGCAATTTTCCACCGTCTGGAAGGTTCCAGAATTTGAGCCAATAAGGCCGACCAAACTTAGAATTATTTTATTTTACATTTTATTACATCATAGTCGGCTCAAGATAACCTTTGAAACCCGAACAGAAATTTTGAAGAAAATTATTTTCCGCCATTTCGGGTGGCCCAACTTTTGAAGACCATAAGTCATCACCAGTTGACCCGATCGGCTATTATAACCCCACTTCAGAAATGCCACAAAGCGCTCTACAGGCTTGACCGGCACAAGCGCACGTCACCCAAATTTTTGACCTCATCCGGGGCCTCTAAAGCCTTCAAAACTGAGTTCAAAATTTCTGTACCCTGCTGCCAATACCGAAAATCTTCAATATCTTCCAATATACACTTGATCTGGCAATGAAACTTTACTGGCAGACTTATATGACCAAAATCAACCTCCAAGAAAGAAATCAGATCATTCTGAGCACATACAAAAATTACCAAAAATAGTAACTTTCCATAAATAGCAGCTCTGCACAAAATAGCCCTTATTGAATACAAAAACAGAAATATTTTTGGGTGATGCAAGATTGCCCTTTCACCCAGGATGCTCCTGCATCAACAAAACTATGAATATATTGCTCACGAACAACCACCACCACCCCAAAACCCTCCATCTCCTCCAATAGATCGTGTACAAGCCACATAGGATGATCTTATCAATCGCTTGACACAAAACACTACCCAAATATCTATAGTAGTAAATAGGTTGAGATTCTATATGTGTGTGTGTGTGTGTGTGTGTGTGAGAGAGAGAGAGAGAGAGAGAGAGAGATGGGAGTATATGAATATGTTGATTGGAAAAAAAGAGGAGAGAGGATAGATAGATACACACACAAGAGGGGGGATAGTGAGAGAGAGAGTGAGAGGACATGGAGAGGATGAGAGACATGAGCTAAAGATAGTGGAGAGAGATCATGCAAGATAGATAGAGTGAGAAAAGGGGTAGAGGGTGATATGTGTGTGTGTGTGTGTGTATGTATATATATGTATGTATGTATGTGTGTGTGTGTGTGTGTGTGTGTGTGTGTGTGTGTGTGTGTGTGTGTGTATACACACACACACATATATATAGTACATATTAAGTTTACATACATATGTCTACAAGTATTCTTTTAATTCTACATATAGGTTTATATCATCAAGAATATGCTTGAATGTACATAACTATTTATAGTTATGTACTCCTTGTGATTTATGTAAAAGAGTTTAATCAAGAGTGATAAAAATAATGTTGTATTCATTGTTGAAATGAGAGGAAGTGGAAGAATTAAAGTTTTTTAAAAAAGGTCAATGGGTCCTTTGTCCTAAGTGAACTAGGAAATAACAAACACTAATTTATTTTAAGGGATCTTGAGGGGTCCGAAGACACCCCTTAGGACCCCTTCCTACACATTAGTGTATGGTAAGGGGTTGTAAGTAGTCATTAGGGGTCCTAGGAGACATTAATGTATCCTAGGACCCCTGATGACCCCTTACAAGGCCCACCATAAATTAATGTATGGTAAGGGATTTCAAGGGGTCCTAGGACCCCTTAAGACCCCTTAGGACCCCTTATGATACCTTATGACATATTAGTGTATGGTAAGGGGTCATAATGGTTTAATGGTACTAGGACCCTTTATAACCCCTTAGGACCCATTACCATACATCTTATGTGTCATAATGGTTGCTAAGGGGTCATAGGACACATTAATGTGTACTAGGATCCCTTATGACCCCTTACAACTCCTTACCATACACTAATGTATGGTAAGGGGTCCTAAGGGATCTTAAGGTGTCTCAAGGGGTCC
>BSBK01014460.1:0-38138 GCA_027943335.1 Chamaecyparis obtusa
AATACGGCATGTACGGAAGAAGTTATGACAGTTTTACTAAAGACAGTGTCAAGCCAATAGGACAGAATATGAAGACAGAATTGATAAAGAGTTAAGGGATTATTTTGTTTATCAAAATAATGACTTAACAATATAAAGGGATGACATCCTAGATTTTAACCCTTGGGTAAAGATATTTTTTAATATGATAGCTAACTGGAAGAGTTATTAGCCTTAATAACTTGTATAAATGTAATTTTAAAATGTAAGGAAGATGAGATATATGATGTGTATGTAATAGTGATAGTGAAAGAGCAGTGACGAGATATTGATGGAAGCAGTATAAGGTTATGTACCTTGACCTCCTTTTGTAATTAGTAAATATTGTATATTACTTGTTTGGGTAGTGGGCTCATCTGGTAATCACATTTTGTACTACCAACTCCTAATAGGGTTGAGGCTTCTAACAAGGCCTATAGTCCCTTAATCAGGACTGAGTCACTATATGCATGTAATAGACGCCTAATAGGGTCAACATCCTTAACAGGAAACTTTTGATTAGTGGATCTTTGTGGGTACCATCCCCACCGGGGTTTTACCTTGACTAGGGTTTCCTCGAGAACAAATAATGTGTTATGAGTTCTTTTGTTTTATTGCTATGCATGTTGTTTAGCTTTCTATGTTATGCATGCATTAAGATTATCTGTTATATCCATAATTGGGAAAAAGTAAAAGTTTGTAGAATACCGATTCAACCCCCCTCTCAGTATTCCCTATTTCTAACAATTGGTATCAGAGATTAGTTACTCGGAAAAGAATCATTCAAGGAAAGGCTAGCAGCTTGAGTAAGATCTCTATGGATATGGATCAGCTACAAAAGAATCTTGAAGAAGCTCTTGAACATATTGATATGTTTACTGATGAAAGAGACTCTAAAAGGAAAATATGATGATGCAAAGAACCTCATTGAGAAACTAAAAAACAAGTTGGAAGATCTGAAATCTGAAAAGGAATCTAAAATTCAAATTGAAGATTGTGATGACAATTTAGAAAAAGAAAATGAGATCCTTAAACATGAACTGAAGATAGAAAATCTAAAGCTAAGTCTGAAAGATGGAAATGGCAAGAATGAAGAAAATCTAAAATCTGAGAATGAAAATCTGAAGATTGAAAATGAAGGACTAAAATCTAAACTTGGTAAAGTAACATCTGAACTTGAGAAAGTCAATTTGCAGTATGCTAAACTTGAGAAATACAATACAATTGTGAAAGGAGAACTAACTCAATCTAAGAAGCAACTTGAAAGACTATATTCAACTAGTGAGAAGATTGATGAACAAATATCTTATCAAAAACCATTCTATGATAAAAATGGTCTTGGATTCAACACTTTTAAAGAAAATGAAGAAAGCAAGGAACCAGATCTGAAAATATCTGAAAGCATAGATGAGAAGAAGTCTGATGAGATTAACAAAGCTGAAGATACACCTAAGGAAGAAGAACCGCCTAAGCAAGAGGAATCACCTAAAGGTATGCAAAGAGAATTCAAAGGTAGATGTTTTTCTTGTAATACTATTGGTCATATGAAGAGAGGTTGCATAGGTAAGCAATTTAAACGTCTTAATGGTTATTGTTATAATTGTCATGGTTTTGGACATAGAGCTATTGAATGCAGAAAACCTAAATTTGTTGAGAATAATGATAGTAGTAGAATGTTTAGGAATACTAACCATGCAAATAAGAAACCCACTGAAGATATGAATAGAAGAAATAGAGTAGTATGTTATAGATGCAACAAGGTTGGACACATTGCTAGAACCTATAGATCACATATCAATCCACCTAGACCAAGATATGAAAACAATGGAATTGTTTCTCAGATATGCAACAAGATTGGACATACAACAAGGTTTTGCAGAATGAACAATGGAGTTTTTCATCCTAGTCCTAACCCTAAAAGTCATGCAAGAAGAAATGAAGATGCATATAATAGACAGAAAGGATGTTGTAGTAATTTAGATGAAGTGAAGTTTGTTAAAAGCACAGATCAAGGAGACATATTCAGCATTGAAGGCAATCAGAAAGGTGAAGTATCAAATGGTAAGAATGAATCTTTACCTGACCCATCTCAAAGTACTTAATTCATGAAAATTGCAATAGAATAGGAACTTAGATTAGTGTAGAAGTTGATATATGATGAATTGAGTCTTGCACAGTTAATGCAAGGTATTATATGATGTTCTAATGCTATGGTTAAGAGCACAAAGAAAAATATTATGTTTTGCGAGATCGCAAGAAGTTTTAAGTTTTGCAGGACAACAGAATCAACTTTTTGGAAAGAAGCAGCAAAATAATTGAATGCGATGTCAGATCTAAGTGAGATTGAAATGATAAAAGGTCATGATCAGTATTATTTGATCATCAAAGAGAATACAAGTGTTAAAGAGATCAAAGAGCAGTGATTGGAAGCATTTTGCAAGGATTTGGTGAAGAATTTTGTATCAAATCTACACAAGCCCTAAATCGTGGAATCGAGGTATTTTACTTGGCAGATCTTTAATCAATTAAGGAATTAGAGGAATTAATGGATGTTTCTTTGATTCACAATGTCAAAGATAAGAATAGACCTAAGATGAAAAGGGAACTAGTATAACCCTTGGAAGATGATCCTAGGTTAGCTTTATCATCCGTACCAGATGGAGTTTTACATCTAGAGAATGTTAGAAGTTTTCTTGGATGCAAACTAGAGACTATCAATGATAGTGATTTCACAAAGGAATATCAGAAGATCTATAATCAGGATATATCATTGAGAGTAGGGTTTGAGCATTTGAAAGATAATGAGATCATTAAGTATGCATTACAATATGAATTTGACAATGAAGAATGTACCAAGATAATCCTAAGTAGAATTCACAATGAGAAATTTTGGTTAGATGAGAGAGTGATAGATATCACAACTGACTTAATTCATGAGGTAACTAGACTATCTAAAACTGGATCCATTTCTTTGAATGAGAAAAACATGAGGAAAATAGTCATAGACAACACAAATTCATCCTACAATGGCAGAGGAATAGTAATTAGCAAGATACAGTAAGATGATGTCAGATACTTGTGTAAGATCCTAACAACTAAGTTTTGTGCTAACTCGAGAGAGGATGACATGGTAGCTAGAATGATACATGTGGCTTATTTGATGTGTGTTGATAAAGTACAAGTTGATATGTGTGAGATTTTGAGAATTCAGTTGTTTGAGAATTTGGAAAAGATAAAGAAGACTAAGTATTCACAGTTTAGATTCTCATCTTTAATCACTTATATATTTTTTCATTTATTGAGAAGATTTCCTTACACCATTGGAAATGACTAGAATGATGGCCAAACCACAATGGAAAGGATTAACAAAGTATATACGAGGCATGTTATTGATAAAGTAAATGAGAGTGCAGTGTTGGTAATTAAAACATTTTGAAATTTGATGTCAAGCAGATCAAGGATCCCACAGTCTCTTGTGGAGAAGTACAAAAATGAGATATGTTTCATGGTTGATACTAACTTTACATACATTGAAGTAGTAGAACCTAGAGTAGAGTTCATAGACCCTCTTGGCTATGAAATATCTGAGATTGAAACAGAAAAGTATGTGAGTAGATTACTTAAGTGCAAAATGGATATTCATAGTAACAGGTTTGGAACCTTTGAGCAGAACTTCAACTCTACAAAGACCATCCTTGAAGGGAAGCAATCAAAGAAAAGAGTTGAGAGTACAATTAAGAAAATTCTAAAAGATACAAGAATGACTGAGCATGAGTTCTTGGTAGCCAAGCAAACAGTAGTAGCAATTAGAGAAATTGGGCAAAAGGAAGTTTTGTCTATGCCACCTTTATCATCAATTGCAGTACAGCAAGGAGTAACACTAGTTAAGGTGAAAGTGGAAGAAACAGAGAAGGATCAAGAAACAAGAAAACCCACTAGATCAACCTCCTTCACACCTAGCAAAAGAGTAAAAGATATTGCTACTGGACCGGGTAAGAGGAAGAAGACATTGGTGCCACTAGTTCCAAGGAAAATTGCAGATATCAAAGATGATGAAGATACTCTTGTTAAGAAGAAAACTTGGAAGCCTAGAATTGAAAAGGTTAATGAATAGATCATTCAAGATGGAGACTTTACAAAGATGAACAAATATTGTGATCTATATGATTATGCAGAAAGATTGAATCTAGAAAATGCAGTGGTGAAGCATATGATTTTATCTAATAAGAAGTTTGATACAATTCAGGGTAAGATACATGATGACTTGTACAAGAAACTTGTAAATAGAAAGAAGAGAGCATCAGAGGAAGACATAACTATTAGAGAAAATCTTGTAAGAAAACTTTGTGATGTGAGAGATGATGAACACTTCAAATAGATCATGAAGGCTCTAAACACCCACTTGAGAACCAAGAAGAGAACTATTCAGATTATGGGAGGAAAATATGAAGAAATTAATACTGAAACAGAGCAAGAAATCATTAAGGTTATGGAAGAGAATGTTGGAGAACCATCAATTGTAGCAGAATCTAAAGATCAAGTAGAAGAAGAAGAAGAAGAGGACATTCCCTCTCCACCAGCCATAAATATTAAGGACGAAACTATGAATGTCGAAGGAACTAAGATCACCTTGGATAGTGATGATAACTTATTCAAGAATCTTGAAAACATTGTTGACAATTCAGATTTTGAAGAACTGGATAGTGCTAAAGGAGAAGAGGAGACAGAAACCAAAAATTATAGAACCTAAAGTGACAGAGAAGCAAGCACCTATTCCCACTCAAGAAGAAATCAGTCTTACACCTGAGACTAGAAAGAAAACTCAGATTGGACCTATGATTGAGGATTTGGGAAAGGAAGTAGATGATGATGATTAGATGGAATTGATCACATCTTTCAACAAGATCATTGGAAAGAACAAGAAAGTAAAGAGTCTTGAAGGATACCTAAAGGAGCTTACTAAGAAGTTACAAGGCATTATAACTACACAAATTGCAGAAGTTGACACTCTGGAAAGAGAAAAGAAAGTGATGAACACTTTTGATGATGAGTTTACCAACTTATCTGAGATAGCAAAGGTAAAAGCACAAGCAGCCTATGAGGCCAAAATTCTTTTGAACATCAGTCAAAATATCAGGAATGATATCAATACCCTTGATATCTACATTAAGGACTTGAGAAAGAATTTAGAAAGAGGTAAATCTTTGTACATTCAATTTACAAAATCAGAGACCTTGGTAGCAGAAGAAGATCAGAAGAAAAAGATGAAGGAAGAAAAAATTTAGAATGAGATAAACCTTCTTTCAAGCCCCAATGTGATGGTATTTGATATTGAGAAGAAAATTCGCAAGATTTATGATGAAATCAAAGTTTTGCAAGATGACAAGGATAGGAAGATAAAGAGATTCACTCTTTTAAGAGAGCACATTTCTATAAATTTGAGTATTGTTGAAGGGAAACTGGAAGAATGTCTTTCAGCCAAGACATCTTTTCAGAAATTTAGTTTTGAGAATCTCCAAGCATGCGAGATTGCATCTTATGGATTATGCACACTACTCAGTGTGGCAGATTCAATTAAGAAATCATGGGAGAAAGAGTTAGAGGCAATAAAGATTAACTTAGCAGATTGTGCTGCAAGCCTATTGGATTTGCAATATTGAATCAAGGTATAACTTTTTGTGAACACAGTTTTGTAACCCTCCTTACCTTTTTTTTGTCATTGTTGTCAAAGGGGGAGAGATATATAGCAAAAAATTGATAAGGATTCACACTCTTAGGGGGAGTACTATATAGAGATAAGATTTTTGGAGTCATAAGGATAGTATATACATATTTTATATTATGGCCACAATTTTGAAATTTTGAAGTCTAGGACTTAGCCAATTTTCTCATATGTTGCCACCAATGACAAAGGGGGAGATTTTTGGCAATTTGGCTGAGTTGCTTACATAGATGTTGTCATTATGGAAACATATGATCTACATGAAGATCACACAAGTCAAAGAGCTAGTGTGTTAGAGTGCAATGCAAAATTGTCTAAGTATGAGACAGTGTGTTTTTGGCCAATGAACCTGAAGACAATTTTGATTGGCGATGTTGATTGGAGTAAGTTCAGTGCTTGCACACTTGAAAATAGACACTATGGTGACTATTGAAGACTCACCTCAAAGTGAAAGTTAGTATGGCATGTACGAAAGAAGTTATGACAGTTTTACTAAAGACAGTGTCAAGCCGATAGGACAGAATATGAAGATAGAATTGATAAAGAGTTAAGGGATTACTTAACAATATAAAGGGACAACATCCTAGATGTTAACCCTTGGGTAAAGATATTTTGTAATATGATAGCCGACTGGAAGAGTGATTAGCCTTAATAACTTGTATAAACGTAATTGTAAAATGTAAGGAAGATGAGATATATGATGTGTATGTAATAGTGATAGTGAAAGAGCAGCAAAGAGATATTGATGCAAGCAGTATAAGGTTATGTACCTTAACCTCCTTTTTTAATTAGTAAATATTGTATATTACTTGTTTAGGTAGTGGGCTCATCTGGTAATCACATTCCAAATCCTAACAAGGTTGAGGCTTCTAACAAGGCCTATAGTCCCTTAATCGGGATTGAGTCACTATATGCATGTAATAGACTCCTAACATGGTCAACATCCTTAACAAGATACTTTTGATTAGTGGATCTTTGTGGGTACCATCCCCACCGGGGTTTTCCCTTGGCCAGGGTTTCCTCGAGAACAAATAATGTGTTATGAGTTCTTTTGTTTTATTGTTATGCATGTTGTTTAGCTTTCTATGTTATGCATGCATTAAGATTATCTGTTATATCCATAATTGGGAAAAAGTAAAAGTTTGTAGAATACTGATTCACCCCCCCCCCCCCCTCTTAGTATTCCCTATTTCTAGTAGAATGATGATGCAAGGATGCCGAGATAGGATGTGGGATTCTAAAAGAAATATGGATATGTGATAGACCAACTAGTCTTCACTTTCTAGAGTAACATAGTGACGATTAACCTAGAAATGGGTTGTGAATTGTTTCACTCTTGTGTTGTAACCCATGTTATCTAGTTTCTCCTGATACTTATCTTCTACCTGGGTTTCCTTTAGGGATGGTTGATGGTCCTTGAGGTCAACCTCTGCAACTCTCTTCTCTTGATAGACATAAGAATTGGGCAGCCTAGCTCTTTTATGTTTGATTGAATCAGACATAGCTTGGAAGGATAGTGCTTGGATAAAAATGTTTATGCTCAACTATTTTTAGGAACTCTTCAGTTTTGAAATTGTTTTGGATAGATCTCTTTGATTTTTGGCTTTCACTTTGATTTGTCTCAATGGAAAAGGACCAAAATAATCTAGCAAGGGACAAGGAAACCTTGTGGGATACAAGCAATGATGACAAACTTTCTGATAATTCTTTTTAGAAAAGAGTATATTCAATAGATGTTTTGCACAGGTCTAGCATAGATTGAAAACACATCAAATAAGAACTACCTAATGACAAGCTAGTATCACAACCTTTGCTCACAACTTGGTATTCCAAAGGAATACAAATGGTGAGTAATCTTAAGGTGATCTGGGAAACCACTTGGATTGGTCCTTACACAAAGATTATGATACCTTTAGGGGTAGATTAGGTAGCTTATGATTAATCAGTGTCTAATTAGGTCCATGGCATCCTCCCAATTGGTTTGTACATGTGTGACTCACTTAAGAGACTAGTTGACCATGCCGAAATAGTAGGGATATTCACCTACCTTGGACTACCATCAACTTTCATCGCCTGAGCTTGAGAGGATGAAGCAAGAGTTTGCTTGGTGCTTGATTTCTATACTAATCGGTGAAATACTGGTTTGAGGTCATTCTCCAAAGAGGAAGTTCTTTTCTCTTTGGATAGACCTCGCTAGAAGTAAAACAAATAAACTTGTCCTAGTCCAATTATTTTACGTCACTTAAATTTAAAGGATTTGCAAAATTTTGAAAAATTCTAACAACACGTCATGAAGAGTTCATTTTCCAAATTGATCTTAGGTGTTCTATACTATTTGAATTTCAAGCACATATGTTTAGGATGCAATGTTTATTTCCTTTAAAATAGAAAAGCTTGGAAAAGATTGCAAGTGTTTTAACTTTTGGGCATTCAAGATTGAATTTTCTTTTAGGATCCAAAATGAACTTGCTTTTGATTGAAATTGCTTTGATTTTATCTTTGTGCACTCAAGATTGAATGTGTTTAGTAATTTAAAATGAAATAATTGACTTTGATTTGGTTCATTCTATTTGGCATTCAAGATTTTGTTTTCACCTTAATGTTCAAAAAGAGAAATTGAGATTTGCTTTTGATTGTTATTTCCCTTAGTCACTCAAGATTGAGATTTTGGGATTTCCCCTTTAGGACCAAAAGAAAAAGTGAAGTTTGATCTTGAGACTTTTACAAGTTTTCAAAGATTTTTATTTTTAGAACTTAGAAGGTAAGTGAGATTTACGTATGCTTTCCACTTATGCATCCAAGATTTGATTTGGGGTTCGTTTTAAGCCCAAAGGATTGACATGTTCCTAGATTGCATTTAGGATTGCATTGAAACTTCAAACATTCAAGATTCCTAGTTAAGATCCATTTTAAACCCAAAAAAAAGTGTGAAAGTTTGGTTTAGTCCACTTTAGGAATAATTTGATTCAGTTTTAACCCTTTAGTAAAAGATGTAGATTCGCTCATTTAGGCATTTGAGATTGAACGAAAGTTCTTTTTAAGCCTAAATACATAGATGCACAGGTATAGTTAATAAAAGTGCGGTTGCAAGTAACAAATGCATGAAAACACAAGACATATGCACAAAAAATATAGGTGAATGCACAGAAAATACAGATGAATGCACAAAAACATAGAACCAATGTGAAAAAAACATAGATGCGTAGAAAACACAGATGCACAAAAAATAGACAAATGCATAGAAGACACAAATGAATGTACAGAAAATATAGATGAATGCACATAAAACATAGATACAAAAAAAGTATAGATGAATACACAAAAAACACAAATGAATGCGCAGAAAACACACATCCATAGAAAACACAGATGAATGTGCAACAATATTACATAAATACACAAATTAAACTAATGCGTAGCTAGATATGACGAATGTGCAACAATATTTAATAAATGTGCAATCATGGATAAAAGTGTTCGAATGTGTTGTTATGAGCAATGAATGCACAATTTCTGGTAATGAATGCATAGAAAGGATATAGAACTTTGTAGGATGACTGAGTTTTTGGATTTTTCTGATTGAAGATCGGGACAGGGGTCCCACTGGGTGTGCTAGAATGTGAGTGTTGTGAAATTCAATTTGTTAGGAACAAGCATAGATAGTCAAATGATTAGCCTACTCTAGCATATAAATCAGACAATTAAAACTTATCACAACACTACCTTAGATTGAGCCAAAATGGGAGCACCCAAGCCCCATTTGATTTGCTCATTTTATGAGGATGTGGATGTGTTCTCCAAGCACAATGAACTCAGCCCCAATGCAAATGAGGGTACATCGAGATTATTTGTAAGCCATGGAGACCCCAAAAATGGCACAAAATCAGGTATAAAGAACTTGTTTTGCCCCTATGGTTCCAAGGGTGCAAGATTATGAAATGCAATTTTAAAGCTAGAGATGTAAATGCAAGATTGATTTTAACTTCAAAATAGATGTGCCATGCTATGAAAATGCTTAGAAATGATTGAAATGAGCTATGTTAATCCATTATACTAGGCTAAGATGAGTTAGAAAGCATGAAAACATGAAGAAATCTAACAATTGTGAGATATATTATGCTAATCTAGATGCAATTTAACATGACAACAATGCTATGAAATAAAGAAATGAATTGGTGAATTTCTCATGGAATGAGGGCTATTTATAGGATTTGAGGAGAGGCTTGGGTTAGGAAGGGTAGTTAGGGTCAGGGGTAGAGTTAGGGGTAAGGTTAGAGGTATGGTTAGAGGTATGGTCAAGGGGATAAGGATCAAGGGTTGTGTTAGTGATTTTTCTTGTATCCCTCAATTCTAAAAGAGACAATGAAAACCAAACATGGGGATCTTTGTCTAGCTCACAAGAGTCTACTTCTTCTTGCAAACTGAGGGGGAAGAAAAGACTAATTGATGAGGATTTGATCCTCCTTCTGCTTCGAGTTCCACACACTCAAGCTAGTGCACCTAAAACATACTAAATCTGCATACATAAACACTCTCTCATTAAAACCCTTTATGCAGACATGAAAATCAGTGGATAGTTCTCAGACTTATAAGATATGGGAGCTCAACTCAACCAATCTTATGCAGGATCCCACATACATAGTCTGCTAAGAACTAGGAAAATGGTCAAAGTAATAACAAGGATATTCACCCTTCTTCTCTTTGAACCCAGAGGCTCAGGCAGGCTAGCCTATCAGATTCACTTCTACAAGGAATCACCAAAAGCATTTGCACTATTCAATGCAATTTACAAACATCGATGCTCTTAAACTAGAAATGGAAAATGATTTGAATTAATGATTTGATGATGACACTACAAGACAAGAAAGAGACTAGTGCCTTATCTATTGGGCAATAGAGTCAAACAAATGTGCATTCCCAGAAAACCCTAACCCCAAACTCAAAAATCGAAATGAAATGCCTTGCAAACCATTCTTCTCATTTCAATACATGGACATCAAATTCATATGCAAACCTAGAATTCTTAGAATTTGAAATCAAGACTTACTCTCTCCTTGAATGAAACTCAAATTCAAACCCACAGATACCTTATAACTAGTCTATTAACATGCCTTACAAGTTAATACATAAGAATTAAGAGAATACATACAAAGACATCAAACAAGAATTGAACAAGGATTCCATTGTTCTCATTAAAATTTATCTAAAATTGTACATTGCAAGCCCATGAACACAAAATAAGACCCCAAAGCCTAGAAACTCCTCCAACAGCATAAATTTCAACATCCCTTACAATTGAAAGAAAAACTAGAGATATAGCAAAAGAGGGTCAGTTACTCAAAACTAACAGTTGTCCATTCATCCCAAAATATCTCCAACATTCCTCTCAACTGACCTGCAACTAATTCTCTCTAACCGATCCACCTCCTACAATCATTTCCCAAATTGATTTAATTTGATCTCAGAATTCAAACCCAAACTGCTCTTTCCCATCACTCTAAAACTGAAAGTCATCATTTCCATCAGATTCCTTGTCTTCTCTCATTTCCAAAAACATATAACACTCCTATGTTCTGATAAAAAATGAACTCCCAGGCATTAAATCTTTGATCAGGTCCTATCATTTAAATTTTTTGATTTTTTCTAATGTTTAGACTATATCAATTTTTAAATTCTTTTAAACCTAGCCTTTTATATTATTTCTGCACTTTCTGCCACAGAAGCCTCTAGGAAGCACCACTTGTCACCATTTGACTGGTGTACACACTAAAATATGCACTTCTATGAACCATTGCATGCAAGGTTGCTCAAGAATGAGGCCTCACAAAGCGGCTCATAGCTCTCTATGCATGGAGTTGCAAGGGACTATGAGTTTTGCTCTCAGCTAGAGCTACAAGAAAGTGACCTTGCTAGTCAACCATACAATGAGAGATTCAAGTGAAGACAAGGGAAACAATGCCAATATCTCCAAGAATCTAAATGGAAATGAAATGCAAATGCAACTAGTATGAATGTGCAAGCTAAGCTAAATGATAACAATGCAATGCTTGAAAAGAAATCTAATCTATGAAAGGAAATAGCAATGGATTACAAATCCTTCCTATTTAGACTATGTGAGATTGCATAAAAGGAAATCTACACTAAGAATGCCATGAATGCAACTATGAAAGCAAAACTATTATGAAATGCAACTAAGAATGTCAAGGCTTCAAAGCTTGAGTGTCTTCAAAGAGAGCTCCAAAACCTGCAGCATAACAATAGCATAAAACAAGGATATGCAAATGAAGGAGAGAGCTCTCCTTTTATAAGAAATGCAAAGGAATGGACCATGGAGATTAAGAGGCAAAAGATCTTAATCAGCGGTGGAGGTTGAAAGAGGAGCAATCCATGTGCACAAGTATCCTCCAATGAGAGTGAAGTGTTGACTTTTGAGCCTCATGTGAGACAAAAGTGCTTTTTTCCCTTTTTATAAAATATGAATAATGTTTTATTTGTGCAACTTAGGATAAGAGGAAAGGTGGGGGCTTTTTATTTAATTAAAAGGGGAGGAAATATTCCTTTTAATTAAATAAAGACTTAGGATAAATGGTTAGCCCAAGGATAAAAATCCAATATATGATCGAAATTAGGATTTGATCAAGAAATTGATATTGTTGAAAATATTGATTATTGATAAAAATGATTCAGGATTGATAAATTGAATAAATGGGGCCCAAAGTCTAGGCGACCATTTTTGGGTGCATACATTTGCCCCTCTTTGACTAATGTGTGATCGATTTGGGAACACATGTAGTCAAAGAATGAAGTTGAAAATGTGAGATCGATTTGGGATCACAAAACAACTCAGATATGAGGTCGATTCAGGATCACATCTGGACAAACATAAACAAAAGCTTAGACCAACACCGTCGCTGCTAGGTGCAAATCAAGCTTTAGACAAAACTTATCACCGTCGCTGCTAGGCAATAATCAATGTCTAAAAATGGGAGATAAGAATCTCAAATTTTGAGCAAAAGCTCACAAAAGATGTCTAAATCAGGAAAATCAAACAATCGGGGATGAGAATCCCATAAATACTGCCCCCTCGGAATCGGAATCGAAATCAAGTAGAGGAGAGACAGAAAATTGATAAGGTTGATCAAATCATAATCGAATGCAAGGGTCAAATAGGTTAACCATTAGGCAATGAAACATACCCCAGTGAGGAAGTAGAAGAATAGAAATAGAAGACTAGAAATAGCATGAATGAAAGACTAGAAGTTTGGAAGACATGAAAAGGAAGGAATGACGATGCCCCAGCAAAGATTAAAAGATTAGGCCTCAAAAGATCAGCCAACTGCGTAGAAGGGGGGAAAGAATTTGAAACGCGATTTTGACTATGAAGATGACCTCGGATTTCGATTTCGAGTCCGAAAATGGATCCAGGACGTCGAAATTAGCTAGGGGTGCAATTTTCGCGCAATTCCGAGGTGTTTTGAAAATTAGGTCAAAAAGTCAAAATGCTATAAAAGGGGTCAAAATGTCATTTTCAAAAATCATTTGTCTTTTAGCGATTTGAGAATTTCAGAGCTTTAGAGAGAGAAAATGGCTCAGCAAGCAGGAGTTCTCGTCCACAGGCATCGATTCGAGCGCGCCCGGTTGCATAACCGGCCACCACACTATCCTGCCCCGGTATGTTTTCGAAAAACTCGAGCTTTGTGATCATTTCTAGCATTTAATAGGTGTTTTAGCACGTTTTTATCAAATTTTAAATTTCAAAATTTTCGGTTGGGCGAAATATCGCGCGATACTTTAGAAGTATCGCGCGCTTTGGGGAGAAGTATCGCGCGATACTTCGCGTGCCCCAAAAGTATCGCACGCTTTGGGCATCAGTATCGCACGATACTGGGCGAAAGATCGCGCGATAGCGGGCGAAGTATCGCTCGACATAAGGATTATCGCCCTACTATAGGGAGAAGTATCGCACGATACTTCTCCAAAAAAAGAATATCGCCCATTTGAAAAATTTGATTTTTAATGCATTTTTGAGCAAAAATGACATGGGTCTAGACAATGTTACGTTTTTAAGATGTTTTATACTGAGTTTTTTTTTTGGACATCCATCATGATATGTACTAACAACGGGTTTGGTTTTGGCTTGCAGGAGGTTTTTCCGGCGCTCATCATCAGAGCGCCGAAGGTGACTAGGTTGCGGTGTGTCCGAGATCTGGATGATCCGGGCAATGCCGATATCAGGGCTATGGGATTCCGGTATCTGTTGAGGTACCCCTACATCTGAGCAGACCATGGGTTGTTGACTGCGCTAGCCGAGAGATGGCACAGCGAGCACAACACCTTCCATCTACCTACTGGAGAGGCATCGATCACCTTAGAGGACGTCTATAGGATCCTCCGAGTTCCATGCCACGGAGAGCCTGTAAGTATAATCATGTTTTGAGATATAATCATAAATGTAATGTTTCCATGTGATGAAAACTAACATGATTTATGTGTTGTCACAGGTGTACTATGATCAGGACGTCACTGAGGGGCGTCGGTTGATTCAGGAGATGTTTCAGGATGTGACCATCCTAGACAGGCATGTCAGCTGGGAGCGACTGCTTGATGACTTCGGCCGAGACTATCCGGTGCCATGTATTGTGGCATCGATTATTTCATAGATCCTGATGACTGATCGCAGTCAGAAGGGATTCCCGCTCGGATGGGGTAGACTACTGGTAGACTTGGTAGGCAGGCCTCGACGGATGGCATGGGGGCCTGCGATCTTGGCAGAGATGTATCATGAGCTGCACGAGATCGTCTACAGGGACGGTCGGACATGGGCGTGTGGTGCCATCCTGGCATAGGTATGGGCATGGGAGCACATTGCTGTAGTGCGTCCTAGGGTTCAGCCGAGGGAGAGGAGGTACCCATTCATTTACAGGTACATCGGGTTTATATCACATGCCCATTCAGGGGATGTGACCTACTATCGGCGGATTCTGGATGAGATAGCCTCATTCACATGGAGGCCATACAGGGAGGTGGAGGTTTGGGGGGATGCTGCAGAGGAGCTGAGCTATATGCTGTGCAGTCGGCCACTGGTGGGTCGATATGCGGATATCATAGAGAGGTTTTGCATCAGTCGGGTATGGCGGCAGTTCGGGAGACAGCAGCGAGTCTCGACAGAGACTACTACTTATGCCAAAGCCAGGGATGAGGAGGGACATGGGTGGCTACCCATGCTGGATTATCAGCAGGCTGTCGCAGAGACAACAGCTATCAGGAGCGAGCCTTGGGATTATTTCCCAGATGTGGCAGACGTAGGGGCTGATGGAGCCTACAGAGCAGAGCGGTGGAGGGTACCATTCCCTCGATTTACAGTACCAGATGCTCAGGTGCCAGCGCCGGGAGGAGAGGGAGGAGAGGGAGGGGACGGAGGAGACGGAGGGGATGGAGGAGAGGAGGGAGGAGATGGAGGGGATGGCAGGAGGGGGAGAGGGAGGAGGATGGAGAGAGGAGAGGGGTCGGGATCAGGTGGCCGGAAACGGTCACGGGGATAGAGATCAGCCACTCCTGAGGAGGAGGCGAGACCAGCTCGCCGGCAGGCAGAGGTACAGCAGGAGCAGCCTGCGGGGGGAGAGGACCTGAGAGCCCAGATACAGGCTCGGGAGACCGAGATACAGCAGCTGCGGACCACCATAGCTGTGAGAGATCAGCAGCTCCTGGATCTGAGGGCAGAGCGGGATCAGCAGATAGCTGATCTCAGAGCAGAGATAGCACGCCGTGAGGCGATGGCATAGACCGAGGCATTGGAGCTCCGACGGGAGTCAGCGAGGGCTGCTTACTATCACGGATTATATCTGCAGGCCATCCCAGAGGGTGAGAGAGCACCATCATACTCTCAGCGGGCAGGGGTATCAGACGTGGCATTTGATAGGAGAGCTATGCCTCCTCCACCACCACGAGCTCCTCACGAGGGTGGTAGCAAGTCTTAGGGTTAGGTCTTAGGTTGTTTGGACATATTTTGAGACTTTTGATCCAGATTTTGGGATCTCATATTGTATATCATGACATTTATTGATTTATGAGATTACTGGATGTTCGATGTATCATGTGTATTTGTCTCACTTGTGATGGATGTATCAGTTTATGTATATTGTCTTGTCATTTTGCTCAAAATGCTTATGTATGTGCTTATGTATGTTCTCTCTCATAGTTGTATGTTTAATTCTCATGTGTATGATATAGACCTATGTTTCTTGAAAATGACAGTTTTGATATAGATATGATGATATGATTAACCCCTTGTGATGAACAGGAACAGGTTCGAGATGAAAAAGACAAGGAGCGAAAGACATGATCAAGAAGAAGAGAAGGTGAGCGCAGTTGACTAATAGGTCCATGTAGGATGAAAAGGAGAGCTCTCTCCATGTGCAAGATGCAAGACTAGACTAACATGAACCTAGAAATGCAAGCTACTATGAAAGTGGTTGACTTGCAAGGTCACAACGCTTATAGACATCTAATTATCATCATTGAGCGTTATTAGTAGCGTCGTAAGATCATACAATGCACACTAGCATAACTATGTGGATATGAATATGATCTTTATCAGATAGAAATGTG
Organism: Chamaecyparis obtusa; assembly: GCA_027943335.1. Classification (NCBI taxonomy): domain Eukaryota; kingdom Viridiplantae; phylum Streptophyta; class Pinopsida; order Cupressales; family Cupressaceae; genus Chamaecyparis; species Chamaecyparis obtusa. The sequence continues at coordinate 16,349 of BSBK01014460.1, forward strand.
GAAATCTCACCTAGGCATCAAAAGACATATAGGTCAAGATGACTAGTGCAGTGAGATCACCTAAATTTGATATGGCGAGATTATGCTTGTATCAAGACACATGAAAGTCAGGATAGCTAAAAGCATGCACTCGCAAAACAGTCAAGGATAATACCTTGTCAATCCATAGTGTCAAGTAGGACCAGCATAAATGCTCATGACAATTAGGATCAACAAAATATACCCACAAGTAGATAAAGAAAGAAAACATGTTCTCATTCCCTCAGTCTTCTAGCTATGCATCATCGAAAACTTCTCAGGGAGAGATCACTCATCAAAGAAATCCTCATAGACAGCACACAAAGAAAAATAAAGTCATCATATCGCCAGCGAGTTGATTGTTTAAGTGCGTGTGTGTTGGTCATAGAGTCAAATTCTGAGTATCTTATCTGCAAATGGGAAATATCGCATCATGCGAGACTGTTGGGTAAGACATCTGATAAGTGTTAAGAAACACTCGACGCAAGGGTAGTGTTGAAAAACACTGTTGGGGGTGGTGTTGAAAAACACCTGTTGTGAAATGCCCCAAGAGACAAACGCACCAAAAGGACCTATGCGAACAGTTATGCCCCCTAGACAAAGACAAAGACCAATTCCAGACTAAGCCAAATAAGGTCAAGGCATGATGGAAGGTGGCTAAGTGTCAAGGACGCATGCTAACAAATAGGGGTGCAAAGGCCTCAAGTAGCGCCTGTTTCCAGGTTTTCACCACTTGGAATCATTTTTCATTTTTTCTTCTCTTTTTTTTTTTTTTTTTTTTTTTGTATTTTTGCTACCAAGGCGCCTATTGCTAGGTTTTCACCAAGGCACTTTTTCTATTTTTTTTTGAATTTTTGAATTTTTTTTATTTTTTTGTAGTTTTTTCAGGACTTTTTAGGATTTTTTCAGCATCATATATCAATTTTTTTGGTATTTTTTCAGGACCAATAAGATATGTACAAAGGATGCCCCCAGACTGAACGGGCATCAAGGATAGAACTTCTTAAGGTGCACAATGTTGATGGGATCAGGGAGCTGTTCTCCATCAGGATCTGACAGTAAATACGCACCAGTACCAAAAGCAGCTGTGATGACATATGGTCCAAGCCAGTTAGGTTCAAACTTGCCCTTTTGCTCTCTGTTTTGTTGGTTCTTAGGGTTTTCTCGTAAAACAAGATCACCTATTTGAAATTCTCTAGGGCGAACCTTCTTGTTGAATGCCTTGGACATACGTTTCTGATACGCTCTCATATGATCAAAGGAAGCCTTACGCTTCTCATCTAGAAGTTCTAATTCCTGCAACCTCATGGCGCGGTAATCCTCATCTGTAATCAAACCTTTGAGTGAGACTCTGAGGGATGGTATCTCGACTTCTAAAGGTAATATTGCTTCAGCGCCATAGGTGAGAGAGAAAGGAGTGGCTCCTGTAGGTGTGCGAATACTTGTTCGATAAGCCCATAGTGCTGGATTGATTTGTAAGTGCCAATCCCTACCATTCTTGTGTACTGTTCTATGAAGAATCTTAAGAATGGTTTTGTTAGAAGCTTCTGCCTGTCCGTTTCCTTGTGGGAAATATATGGAGGACCAATGTTGCTTGATTTTAAACTTTTTGCATAGGTTCTTTAGGTCTTTATTCTTAAATTGACCTCCATTGTCAGTAATGATCTCAGAAGGCACTCCAAATCGGCAAATGATATGGTTCAAGATGAACAAAGAAATGGTCCTTCCTGAAGCAACAGAAAGTGGTACGGCCTCCACCCATTTTGTGAAGTAGTCAGTGGCAGTAATGATGAACTTGTGTCCACCTGATGAGTTGGGGTGAATTTGCCCAACCAGATCAAAGGCCCAGTGCTGAAATGGCCAATGAGAAATAGAAGGGATCAGCTCCCTACCCGGAGCATGAATCAGGTTGCCATGTTTCTGACATTTTTCACATGACTTAGCAAAGGTGACTGCGTCTATCTGCATTGTGGGCCAATAATATCCCACCCTAAGCAACCTTCGGGCCATGGCAAGACCATTAGAATGCCCACCACAAATGCCCTCGTGGATGTCAGCTAACGCTTGGTTGGATTCCTCCTTTTCCAAGCACCTAAGGAGTGTCCCATCTAAACCCCTTCTATATAAGTCACCAGAGATGAGGGTGTGGCGAGAGGCGTTACGGATGAGGTTTCGACGTTCGGAGCGGGTGAATGTGTCAGGGATGATGCCATCACGAAGATATGAATAGATAGCACCATATCGGGAAGACTCGTGTGTGATAATGGCACAAATGACACGGCTTTCAGATGAGTCAAAGATGGGATGGTGTAGCTCTTCCACCAGGAATTCAAATCTGGATTCATGTGTCTCCAACTGAAGAAGTGAAGCTAATGTGGCCATGGCGTCTGCAGCTTTGTTCTCTATCCTAGGGATTTGTTGAAACGTCACAAAGGTGAAATAGCGTTTCAAAGAATCAACCATCTTTTTATAGGGTATCAATTTGTCATCCTTGGTTTGATACTCTTCATTGACTTGGTTGATGATTAGCTGAGAATCCCCAAAGACATGTAATTCTGTGATATTCCATTCTATAGCCATTTTCAAGCCATTAGTTAAAGCTTCATATTCTGCAATATTATTGGTACATGGGAATAATAGTTTATAAGACTTCGGAATGTTGTACCCATGTGGAGAAACAAATAACACTCCAGCACCTGATCCATTTTACATGCGGGAGCCATCAAAGAACATTGTCCAAGTGCGAGTAGTGGTATATAAGATGTGTTCATCTGGGAATTCCACTTGGACTGGCATACTATCCTGGATTGGAAAATCAGCTAATTGGTCAGCAATAGCTTGCCTTTTTATTGCCTTCCTTTCAACGTACTCTATGTCAAATTCAGTGAGGACCATCATCCATTTAGCAAGTCTACCCGTCAGGGCAGCCTTACCAAGCAAGTATTTAAGGGGATCAATTTTGGCAATCAAGTGTATGGTATGAGCAAGCATGTAGTGGCGCAACTTTTGAGAAGCAAACACCACCGCGAGACAAGACTTCTCAATATTATTGTAATTGATCTCATAAGAGACTAGAGTACGGCTGATATAGTAGATGGCCCGTTCTTTCCCAGTATCATCTGTTTGAGCCAATAATGCCCCTAGGGAAGTGTCTGTAGCTGAGATATATAGAAGCAATGGTTTCCCTGGAATAGGAGGCATTAAGATCGGAGGATTAGCCAAATATTGTTTGATCTGATCTAGGCTCTTTTGACAATCTTCGTTCCAAACACAAGAAGCACCCTTATGCAATGTCTTGTTGAAGGGTTGCGCTCTATCTGCAAGCTGAGAAATGAACCTCCTAATTGATTGAAGACGTCCTTGAAGACTTCTCATTTGGCTGATATTTCGAGGAGGCATATCTAGGATTGCTTGGACCTTTTCGGGATCAACCTCGATACCTTTTGCTGATATTATGAATCCTAAAAGTTTGCCTGAGGTGACGCCAAATGCGCACTTCTTTGGATTCAATCTGAGTTGAAATTATTCCATACGATCTAGAATTACTTCTAGATCATTGAGGTGTGTGTCCCTTTTTCTTGATTTTGCCAGGGTATCATCCACATAATCTTCCATATTTTTGTGCATCATATCATGAAAGATAGTTGTCATAGCTCTTTGGTAGGTTGCTCCTGCATTCTTTAACCCGAATGGCATGACGTTCCAACAGTAGGTTCCCCATGCACATGTGAATGCTGTTTTCTCTTGGTCTTCAGGAGCTATTTTGATTTGATTATACCCCGAGAAACCATCCATTAGGGAATATATGTCATAGCCCACTGTCATGTCCACTATCATGTCAATGTTTGGAAGTGGAAAGTCATCCTTTGGGCAGGCTTTGTTTAGATCTCTAAAATCTGTGCAGACACGAATGGACCCATCATGTTTGGAGACCGGTACTATGTTTGAGATCCATTCTACGTAATCGATGGCTCTAATAAATCCAGCTTTCAAAAGCTTTTCTAATTCTCCTTTGACAAGTAGAGCTATATGTGGATGCATTTTTCTTAGTCTCTGTTTGACTGGCTTAACTCCTGGAGCTATAGATAAGTGATGCATTATGAGATTTGTGTCAAGCCTTGGCATGTTTGAGTAGGTCCATGCAAAATTAATTTTCTTTTTCTGTAAAAACTGTACATATGCCTTGGTCTCTTCCTCTGATAAAGACTGAGCAAGATGGACTATCTGAGGATTTTCTTCTGTGTTCAGATTGACCGGCTTTGTTGGTTCAATCAAGATTGATGATCTATCCTGAAAATAACTCGGCAAGTTATTAAGTACCCCATCCTTAGGTGCCTCAAAGAGGTTTTCACCTTTGGATGCGTCATTTCTTTTTACTATTTTTGGTTCTGACACCGCCACAAAGTGGTTTTCGCCATCAGACCTATTTTTCTTTTTCTCTTTTGTTTTGAGACTGAGGTACTTAATATCAGGCTCCGTCATGCTGGTTGTTGGTTCACTGGTGGAAGAAGCCACGGGTTCGAGAGCATTCAGATAGCAAGCAATTTCGTAATCATTGCGAAATGTGAGGAATGTGGGCTCATGGTGGCGCTGGGGCCAGTCAATCAGGTCAAAGTGGACAAGGGGCAAGTCAATGGTAGGTTCGATGTTGTGAATGTGAAAGGTGTCATCTCTGGTGACTATATAATCGGAGCTCATCAAGTCTTCTCCTAAGATACCTGAATTGGGGCTCATCCTATCAAACGAAGCGTCGTCTACTAAGGCGATTTGAGGAGGGCAATCCTCTAGTCTGACACTAGGATCGTTAGTTGCATCGGGTTGGGTACTATAGGCGTGGATAATATCCACATCTAGATCAATTGTTGCATCTGAAAGCGAATCCCATTCATATTCATGGGAGTCTGTCTCTGAGTCATCATTTAGGCCTCGTGATGTAGAAGCCTCAAGGTTAGGGAGGGTTTCCCCCTTTCTAGTGCTAGTATTGGTACTATCCCTCGCAGCTAGGACAGTAATATTTTCCTTTGTCGATCTAGAAGTCACACAATTACTATCCGTCGCAGCTGGGATAGTAGGACTTTTAAGCATCAAATCTGTGGAATCTCCCCAAAGGAGATTCGTTGAGGGTACCCAATCATCAGACACATCTTGTTGGTTGGAGAGATCGGGTGTATAATCTGCATCACTGTCGCTGTCCGTTGCAACTGGGACAGGGATACCTTTCTTCTTCTTATTCTCAAAACCTAAGCCGATCGTGGACTTATTTTTGCGTCCAAAGAGAGCATGATCAAGAGGCTTAGCTTTAGCATCCAGCCTATGACTAAGGGGACCAAATCCCGGATATCCCATATTTTTGACCAGTGTATATCCTTTCCCATAAGTTTCAGGTGAAGGAGCAAAATTCTCATTATGTTTGTATTTCTCCTCGTGATATATCTAGTTCCGTACAGCAACTTCCTCTTTCTCTTCTTGAATGGGGACCGAGGACTCAATAAATTTCCCAAATAACGTCATTGCTGATGATGAAGGCTTCACATTTGGGGAGGGTCTCCCATAAGACCTAGGAGAGATTGGCATTTTTGTAAAAGAATCAATCTTATAATCTCCCATCCCAAGGTCCATGGTCTTGAATTTCTGCTTGCATTGTTCAAGTGAACTACTAGGATTGTCAGCTTCTCTATTCAAAGGTACATGTGATCCCGCAGAAATGTTATTAACTGATAGAGCACTGTCTCCCGGGATGCAAATTTCTACACCATTATGGGGGAATTTAACACACTGGTGATATGTCGATGGGACTGCCTGCATTTCATGAATCCATGGCCTACCTAGAAAAATGTTGTAGGCGAGAGGTCCAACATCAACAATTTGGAATAATATGTCTCTTTCTATAGGACCAATACGAATAGGCAAAACAACCAATCCCTTAGAACTTCTTTCTGCTTCATCATATGCTTTGATTGTGATTCTTTTCTTTGTGTCAATGACGTTCTCGGAATACCCTAGAGCTAGCAGCAAACTTAAAGTACAAATATTAAGCCCCGCACCCCCATCTATCAGTACACGCCTAACACGGGTTTTATGAATCATGACCTCAATGTGTAAGGCCAAATTATGTGGGTGACTAATGGATTTGTCATCTTCTTCTGAGAAGGTGAGGAAATGAGGGCTAGCCAAATGGTTGACCATGTTTTGGAATTGGTTGATATCTAAGTTATTAGGGACATTGGTTGCTCGCAAGGCATCCTCAAGGACGCGCTTGTGCTTAGGAGATAATTCTAAAAGCTCAAAAATGGATATCTGAGCGGGTGTTCGTTGTAGTTGGTCAATAAGGTTGTAATTGGAACCAGGACCAACGACAGATTTTGGAGGAGCACTTTTGGACACGGGCTGTTTAGACTTGCTAGTGCTAGGACCTTTGATGATAATGGGTGCTTGAGCCTGACCTCTAGTGACAACATTGAGGGATCGGGGCATTCCTTGTGCGTGAGGACCTCTTATCACCACAGCGGGTCTTTCATTAGTCATAGGAATTGAGTCCACATTATGTCCATAAGGATCTTTCTTTCTCACCATGTTGATATTATCGTCAGCCACTTCAAGCATGTTAATCACATTATCAGCGTGTGTGTATGTATAGTTAATAGCCGCCTTGCCATTCTTACTAGAATTCTCTCCTTTTTCATATTTAGGCAAGGGCTCTTTAAAGGCTTTATGGTCTGCATTAGTAGTTAACCCACCCACTTGTAATTGTCCTTTCTCAATAAGGTCTTGGACAAGATGCTTGAGTTTGAAACAATTTTCTATGTCGTGTCCAATCCCATTATGGAAAACGCAAAAAGCCTTAGCATCCCACCAATGAGGTAAAGGATCTGGTATTCGATGTTTTGTAGGATCCTGTGGGTGCGCCAGATTATGAGCAACTAGTGTCTTAAAAACATCTGCATAGGATTCTCCCAATTTAGTGAATTGTCTTTTCTCTGTTTTAGATCTCTTTTGATACTGAGGTTTGTCTTGTTGCGTTGACGATGTTTGTAACTTCATAGCTTGAACTGCATGAGAGAGATTAAGAACTCCTTCATTCTTGACCTGAGATGAATCAACAACTCTGTCGTTGACGACTTGCTTGTTTTTGTTCCAAAAAGAGTTCTTTTTGTCCTTGTTACCATTAGTATTGTTATTTTGGCTATTGTTGTTATTTGTTGGTTTAGCCAAAATTCCTTGTTCTTTTAGGACATCCTCAATGCGACATGCCACCTCTACCATAGTATTAGAAGAATTAAATGGAATCTTCTTGACTTCATACTTGAGTTCTGGTATTAGATTGTTCACAATGATATCAATTCTCTCTTCTTCAGGGATTGTCCTTGGGTATTTCGAACACAATCGCCTCCATCGTTGTAAAAAGGTGACAAAAGATTCCCCTTGATTTTGCTTAAGTTTACACAAATCAAGCATGGTGACTGACCTAGATAAATTGTAAGCAAAATGTTGCACAAATCTTTGGACAAGTTCTCTAAATGTCCTTACTGGAGGGGAAAGGTTGGTGAACCACTCCATGGCTTGACCTTTTAAACTCCTTGGGAATAATCTCAGCAAGTAGGAGTCTTCGTGGTGGAAGGAAAAGCTCATTATGTAGAATTGTCGAACATGGTCATGAGGGTCACCCGTGCCATCATATTTGTCGTATGTTGGGAATTCAACTTTCTTAGGGAATTCTACCATCACCACACTTTTGTCAATGGGATTAGGACATATGGAGTCCAAATGAAATGTACTCTTGGGAGCCTTCATTCTGTCTATATCCTTTTGCATTTGTAAGATTAACTCATCAGTTGAAGGATTCTGTTTCTTGATTTTTTGGTGAATATCAAAGTTATATGAAACTTTAGCGCCTTTGTTGATAAGACTTTCCAAAAATTGGTCTTTGTTTTGTTCCACGTATTGCTCCACATAGGCTTGAAAGGATGGTTCTTGTTGCATAGTCATGAAGTCCATATGATCAGATTTAGCATAACTGCCTCCATGTTGTGAGCCATGATGTGCTCGTTGGGAGGGTTGCTTTGAATGTCTATGAGACGATTGTCTCCTATGATGGTCATATCTTGAAGTCCTTCTTCCTCTAGGACTTGGGGATCGTGAGGGTGTCTTTGATCTTCTTCGAGGGCTAGGGGAAGGGGTAGATGGGGGCGAGTTGGTCCCACTATTGGCTCCCCTTCTGTTAGATCGACTTTGGAGTTGTTGTGCATAGAGTCTATCTTCTTCTTCTTGGGCGACTCTTTTCTGTATATCCAACAATGCACGTTCCTCTTCCTCTAGTTGTCGGAATTTTTCCTTTTTTGCAGCCTGTTCATCTAAGTAGGCTTGCTTCTCTCTCTCAATGCTTCTTAATCTTGTATTTGCATATCGAGAAGTGTCCTTAAGTGGGGAGGTTTGTCTTGAATGTCTTATTGCATTAGCTGCGTTGATATGGTGATCACTAGATTCATTGTTCTGGTCTTCATGTTGTGACCCTGAATCTGAGTGAGCTGACTTGTGCTATCTTTCAGCTCGTTGATGAGCATCAAAATACCTCGCGTTGTTAGGAGGTGACCCGGGTGGACTGTTATGAGAAGAACCACCATACTCTCTTCTGTGTCATTGAAAGATATCCTCGAGAGTTTGATTCATGGCTTCTTTTTGTTGTCGGGTGAAAGTATAACTCATGTCCATACTTGATGAAAGTGGTATGAAAGAGGTGCTCACTTCACTAGGGTTAGCTCCCGGATTGAAACAAACCTCGGATTCACTCTTAGGAGATTGGTCAAAAAGGGGTCCTTTTCCCTTAGGTTGTCGACGGGTCTTGATAGGTGGTAACTGGCTAAAGGCAACAGGGGGTCGCTTCCCTTGATTAACTTGGTACCTTGTCGTAACTGACATGAAAGAGAGATATTCTCAATGATAAGGTGACCTTTCAAAGTGTCAACACTAAACTAGGATAATCGAAATCCTCTATTGTCCAAAGAAAGATGAAAACAAGAAAAGAAAGGGGGCTTTACCAACACTGTCAAAGAGGTGCTTCAAATCAAAGGGTGACTACCCTTGCACTTTTGAATCAGGAGGTTGGACTAGGCCAAAAGATAATTGAAAATGAAAGCGATTTGGACAATAAGAGAACTGAAATTTTCCCAGAATATAGCTAACAATTTTAAAGATGAACCTTGGCACCAAGAATGGCTTTCTAGCTTGACAATTATTCCAAAGTGACTTTGTAAATCAAATGATGCTATCCCGAAGAACTAAAAACCAGAGATTTGGAGTCAAGACAGATCTCAAACGTCAGGGTGAGAAGCCTGTTCTAAGACCTGGCCTAATTGACAGCAACTGAAACTGACCAAAATTTAAGCACGATAAAAATGAACCAGGCGATATACTCCAGGCTACTGGGGCGATAAACCTCTACCCGTGCGATACTTCGCCCTAAGACAGGCGATACTTCTTAATATTATAGGGCGATATACCCCAGGTAGGCAGGGCGATAGTCCGTCAGGGGCGAACTATCGCGCGATATTTCTCTTCAAAGGGGGCGATATTTCTAGCAGATGCGAAGTATCGCACGATACTTCGCCTTACAGGGCGCGATACTGTTGTAGAATTTTTCAACTTTTGACCAGAATTGTGTGAAATTTGCATTTTTGGGTCTGTTTGGTCAAAATTTTCAGTCTGAGGGTTGATGTTCTTGGTTTCAGTCACAAATTCAACAGCATTTGGACAGGTTTGCAAACAGTAAAGGATCAAACATGTCTTCAAGCACTTGAAACAAGGGCAAAAGCAACCTTGCCAAGACAAACACTTGTGATATCAAAATTGAAAAAGCACCCTATGAATGCTACCGATTGTTTGTATGTTGAGAATGTTTACACTGGTATCACACAATCGAAGATAATTCAAGCAATTACTACCTACAAGACAAGGCTCAATACTTATCAACTTAGCCCACAACTTGATGCCCCCTTGCCTCACACCAAGTGGTTGCCCACAAGAGATATTGGCTTTGTCATGGAAATGTCAAAATGACACAACCAAAGGGACACATATGGTGAGTATCTTAAGGTGATCCGGGTAAACCACTTGGATCAATCCTTGCACTAAGAAGATAAGCGGCTAAAAGAGGGTGGCTTCTATCTAATGATTCTTAATAAGGATTTCCGTTCACAACACCCCTCTTGCTCCTCATAAAGGACTAGGACCTCGCGGCCTCAAGAGTACCTTAAGCATTCTTGTTCAATGTTTTCCTCATGGTCGCAATCCCATGAGCTACTCACATCAAACGAAGACAAGTGTTATGTCTATCAAGGTTTTTGGTGTCCTTGATAGCCTTGAGATTATAGTGAGTTGGAATCACTTGCCACCAAGGAGAATGATGACAAGGTTGTCCCCACTTGAGTCGTTCCTCTTGATTGCTCAAGAGCAGGCCCTCTAAAGGATTCCTAAACTAAACAAAATGGATCAAATCTTGAGGTTCAAGGTTTTTGATTCACCACAAGGGTGAAGAGCATACTCCCCTATCTCAAGAATTTTTCCCAAACACACCAAACAAAGAGATCAATTACCCCCTTGCTTCCAAAACCTTAAGATGGGTCAAGATTTTCTGATTCACCTAAAGGTGAAGAGCATACTTCTCCTACCACCTCAAAATTCCTTTCACAAGGTATTAAGATTCCTAATACAATTAGTAAATGCCACAAATGAAAGGAAAGCAACAACAAGCAAGAAATGGAAATTTTTTTTTTTGTTTTTATGCTTGGGCAGCCCTGCAAAAACTGTTAGTAGCCCTCTTTGACATGCATTTTTAGCAATTTTTAAGCAAAGGAGAGCACCTAAAAACACAACTTGTTAGGCCCACAATGTTAGCAAAATCAAAATCCAAATGTAAATGTGCAATAATCTAATGGATTTAAGCTAAAAAAAGCAGGTTAGACCTAATTAAACAAAGTAAAACAAAACAGCAAGCTAAAATAGTCGAATTCGGACAAAAAAACTGAAAGCGCAAGTCTCTGCCAGATCAGGCGATGTTTCTCAATCTCCAACAGTATCGCGCGACACAGTTTCCTATAGTTGGGCGATACTTCCCCGGTCGAGCGATACTTCGCACGATGCCAGGCGATACTTCGCCCGATGCCAGGCGATAGACTTCGCTATATGCGTGCGATACTTTTTCCGAGCGAAGTATCGCTCCAGGACAGGAAGTATATCGCGCGATATTTCTGAGAAGTGTCGCGCGATAATCTGAGACAGAAAACCAGAGACGCAGATTTTTCCAAAAATTAATCCGAAAATGATGAAAAAATGCAGAATTAAAAGGGACAAAGCTAATCTACTCTGCCCCACGGTGGGCGCCAGAAATGTACACACTAAAATATGCACTTCTATGAACCATTGCATGCAAGGTTGCTCAAGAATGAGGCCTCACAAAGCGGCTCATAGCTCTTTATGCATGGAGTTGCAAGGGACTATGAGTTTTGCTCTCAGCTAGAGCTACAAGAAAGTGACCTTGCTAGTCAACCATACAATGAGAGATTCAAGTGAAGACAAGGGCAACAATGCCAATATCTCTAAGAATCTAAATGGAAATGAAATGCAAATGCAACTAGTATGAATGTGCAAGCTAAGCTAAATGATAACAATGCAATGCTTGAAAAGAAATCTAATCTATGAAAGGAAATAGCAATGGATTACAAATCCTTCCTATTTAGACTATGTGAGATTGCATAAAAGGAAATCTACACTAAGAATGCCATGAATGCAACTATGAAAGCAAAACTATTATGAAATGCAACTAAGAATGTCAAGGCTTCAAAGCTTGAGTGTCTTCAAAGAGAGCTCCAAAACCTGCAGCATAACAATAGCATAAAACAAGGATATGCAAATGAAGGAGAGAGCTCTCCTTTTATAAGAAATGCAAAGGAATGGACCATGGAGATTAAGAGGCAAAAGATCTTAATCAGCGGTGGAGGTTGAAAGAGGAGCAATCCATGTGCACAAGTATCCTCCAATGAGAGTGAAGTGTTGACTTTTGAGCCTCATGTGAGACAAAAGTGCTTTTTTCCCTTTTTATAAAATATGAATAATGTTTTATTTGTGCAACTTAGGATAAGAGGAAAGGTGGGGGCTTTTTATTTAATTAAAAGGGGAGGAAATATTCCTTTTAATTAAATAAAGACTTAGGATAAATGGTTAGCCCAAGGATAAAAATCCAATATATGATCGAAATTAGGATTTGATCAAGAAATTGATATTGTTGAAAATATTGATTATTGATAAAAATGATTCAGGATTGATAAATTGAATAAATGGGGCCCAAAGTCTAGGCGACCATTTTTGGGTGCATACAACTGGATGCTTAGACTTAACTCAAGCTTGACCACCTCATTAGGAGATTCGGTGACTAGCACATTCTCCAGATCTCAGAACACTTTGTCTAACTATGGTTACATTAGGTGATTCAATGAACAAGCCATTTTCTGGATCTCCAAATCATGCTCTGACCTTGGGTTAAACTTGGAGAACTGGCGACTACTTCAATCTCCAATTCTCTGAATGAAATCCTCTAACTACTAGGAACTTGGAGATTGCATGACAGAAGGCTCTCATAATCTCAGAATGTTATGGCTAAACCATCATCCTTCTGGTAACTGCTTACCCTCGTGATCTCTAGATCATCAACCCTTAACCACTAGCATTTGGTGACCTAGCGACCACAGTTAGCTGACCTCATTTGTTGAGTCGCCCAATCTTTCTCTAACCACCAGTCTCATTTAGTGACTTTGCAAATGCTCGGCACATGTCCTCCTTGTCTAGTCACTACCTCCACATCTCTGCAAAATTTCTTTACCTATGGGCCTGCCGAAATGGATCCTAAGGCACCTCCGAGAGTAGTCGCGCGCATAGAGCCTCTGCTCTTTAATCTATTTCATTATGTGCATGGACTTGGTTATATACACTTGAAAGTTCCCATTCCGGATGAATGTGGGACAATGGTTTTGGAGAGTTTTAAATGATCTTTCAAAATGTCTCTATGTGCCCAGCTGAAACGCGTCCCAAGGTGGGCCCACAGGGTAGAGGAAGCACAAGTGCCTCTTCTTCACTTGATTTACATTACTATTGAGTGCCACTATATAAAAATACTATGAAAACCCCAAATAGGGCACATGTGGGATAAACCCATATGCCCCTTCCTTTGCATTTTTCCTTTCCTGGCCCGTGTGTGGGCTTTAATATCATTCTTTGCGAACACTGGTCCTTATTTTTTACTGGTAGTTGGTCAAAATAATACCCTAGTAACTTTAAGGATTGGACATCCTTTCACAGTGATTCATTGCTTAAAATTATCACATGTCTACTTAGAATATCATGCTGGACTTCATTAAATGTATCAATCCAGGAACGTGGGCTTAAGATGGTAGCTGCAAGATCTATGCTTTAGTTCTCTTCAAAAGTCATCACTACTAAAGTAAAGGTATTGCTGCAGGAGATTTATACTAAGAATTGAAACTACAACTTAACTCACAACTTAAAGGAAATTCTCAGCAGTAAACTAATAATGCTTCAAAAGTAAATCTATGCTGCAAGAAACAACCGATGGTTCTACTACCAATGGTTGTAGGAGCAACATTGCTTATCAACTTCAAATAAACTTAACTAAGTCCTACTTGAACATGAACAGGGGATTCACCTCCCGTGTGGGCCTCCACGGAAGTGTGAATAGATTTAAAACTCAGATGTTAAAATCTGGAACTATCATATATTCATTTCACAAAACACAAGTACAAGATGGAATATCAAAGTGTATTTACTTTGTTGCTGGATTACAATATAAACTCCTCAAAACTTTTAACTAGCTCAGAATCATAAGTTCCAACCTATTTAAAAGCAACTGAGAAAACAGAACACCTAAAAACTAGGTCCTTAATTACATAAGCATAACAACTTCAGTTATAGGAACAACATCATCATTTATGCAAGAGGATAAACCATATTTAGTGCTTCAAGAATATAGGAACACCCAGTAATTGGATTGACCCAGTCTATGTCAGCAACTACAAGGTTATGGAAGTAGTGGAGCCATGATAAAATCTAGAAATGGTTACTCACCTTGAAGGAGGCACTTCACCATTGAATCCTTATTCCTTGCTGACTTATTCTTTCCCTGTAAAAGGTTAGCATACCAAAATTTGCAACACAAATCCAAGGCAAAGATTTATAATAAGTTTTCCTATTTTAACACATCCTTGTCACATGGCTACATGAACACTACCCATTAACACTAGAGAAGAGAAATACCAAATTTCATCATAATATCCATTAGTCTATATATATTTTGTATTTTCCCTTAGTTTCAAAAGTATCAGATATACACATGGCTAAAGCATAGAAACATAAAATTCTGCATAATGTTTATGAAAACCATAAGATATTTAAGTCTAGACTCAGAAAATCATAAACAAAACAATCCATAAACTAGACTCATCATTCCCCCCAACTTAGCTTTTTGTTGGTCCCACAACAAACATAAAATTCTTCAACCTAGCTGTCAATCTATAATTAGCAGTTGTCTTCTATCCAGAACCTCCTTTGGCAAAGCTCCAATAGAATCCCTTTGTCTCTCTATGTCTTTTCCACCTTTCTTCCTCTCCCTTCATGTCATAACTGTCCAAATTTTTTGAATTTTCTAAGAGAGGAGACATCAATAATGGCGTCTGAAAGGTAAGTGGAATCCAAAACCTTTGTCATGTCCATCCCAAAGATATGTATGAGGGTGCCCTCCTATGTGCCATGCTAAAATTGAGGGGTGAATGTGGCTCTTTAGCTCTCATCTCCTTGGTTAAAATAATCCAATGCCACTGAATAGCATTGGTAGAGTCAGACAACTTAGAATCAACTAACTTCTCATACTCATCAAATGTTGCATCCCTAAGTGGATAGATGAGCTTGCTGCTTGAATCAGAGGGTGCAATTCTCAACCATTCATAATAACAAGATTTGGGATCTTAGCTTCTGGCCTTAGATACAAAGGAATTTCTTCCTCTAATTCCCTATATATTTTAGCTTGAGATTCCCTACTAACCTCATTCTATACCCAGGACATAAGGGCCCTAAGCTGGATATCCCCAACATATAGTAAGCGATTCCAGACTCAGTCATTTGGAACTGCTAGGTTGTGGAGGAAGAATTCACACAGTAGATTCTTAATGGCTGTAGGAGAATTATTGAAAGCTTGAGAAAACTAAGTAGGCTCTAGAAATGAGGGAGATCTATCTTGCATAATTCAAGTCATCTAATAGTTTAACAATTGTTCTTTGAGGAACATGGCATAGACAGGAGATGGGGACCTACAACCCATCAGGTCAGGAATAAGAGATGTGATTTTGTTAAGTTTCACATTCAACTGTTCTACTTTTTCCTCCTATTCAAGGGTCTCCTAATAGTGTTGGTCTATTACCCTATTCAATTCTTTTTGTTGTTGCTTCCACTACTCTCTCTCAGGAACTAATTGCTTAGACAATTGAAAAATAATAGATAATAGAGATGTTGAACCAGACTGATCTTACATAGAAAAAAAATAAAGAATTTTTTGCTGATTTAGGAATAGGGGACTTACCATTGTTAGAAATTTCCCTCTTCAAAGGATCTATCCAAATTACCATAGACCTCTCGGTATTAGAGCATTTCTATACAATAGAGGCCAATGTATCTAATCCCAATTTTCTCTACTACCTTATTAACGAGGTCTGCATCACTATCAGGGTTTTCTTCATATGGACTCCTCTCTGTTGTAGGAGAAAATCTTGGTTCATGTTCTTCCATTATATAACTATCTGAGTCATCACTATCTGAGTTATTACAACTGTCATTTTTCTGAGGATTCTTGGAGGTCGAACCTCTTCTCTGAAATACATATGCTTTCTCTTCAGAGCTAGAGTCATCACCAATTACAATGACTTCTTCATTTGTTGGCTTAGCAGGAACCTGTTCTATTTGAATATCAGGAAACCTTCAAATGTTTCCTGCTGCATAATCTCAGGCCCTTGTTCTTCTTGCTCAAAAATTTTAGGTTGTATTTCAGCTTCTTGCTAAATGTTTCTAAACTCTTCTTTTTTCCCAGAAGCTTCTTGTTCAACATTTGACTCTTCAAATGGAATATTTGCAATCGCCTTTTGCTTCTTCCTATTACTCCTTAACGGGGTGTCTTCCCTTTTCTCTGGGACTTTCCACTTCTTAGAAGTGCTTGTGGCTATAGGAGATGATTCCTTAGTTTGCTGACTAGTACCAGGATTATTTTTCTTATTCTTGTCTTTCTAGGAAACCCTCTTCATCAGAGGAGCAACTTCAGCCTTTTCTACAAAAGTCTCCTCTTCCTCTTCATGAACTAAACTTGAAGTAGAGGAATGAGGGGAATTAGGAGTCCTAACGCTAGATTTCTTCTTGGATGAAGAACCTTGTCCAAGTTCAATAATAATTCCTAACCCCTTTATCAGTTTGAATTCTCTGCCCCACTCTTCGCCCAATAGGTTCTGGGGTTGGTTCTTTAAACCCTTGCAACAAAAATTCATCCCAGTAGATTTATGACTGCTCTCTTAAGGCTTTCTCAACTATCAATTTGACTAAATAGTGATGTGAGACATAATTATGTTTACCCTCTTGTACTAGAGTGGCCTACTTTGACAAGATGCTAAACATGAAACTAGGAATGTTGATGGGCCTATTGGCATGCCTTAGACAACTCAAAAATTTAAAATGAATCGAATGTAGGTTTGAATTCCATTCTTCACAAGTAAAATATCTAATGACATGAACTGCACATTGCCTAAATGGCTATGGAAGAGACAGTCTAAATGTACCTTATTTTTGGTCAACCTCAAGAGGTGGGTCTGAATGCAGGGTGAACTGCACCTTGGACGTGGTCAGATCAAGATTTTCTACAAATTCCTCCCCTTCCTGTGGCAACCCCATAACTTCTACCAAAATTGCCTGTGAAAATGGTACCCTCAATCCCTTGACTGTAGCCACTCTATCTTTTAATGAGCTCAAAAACTGCTATGCAACTTCATCATCCCAACTTGTTAGCTTTTGGATATAATCCAACCAACCTCTTTCCTGAAAATATGGCTTGTAGGCTTGGTCTTCTAGCAGGATATTATGCACAGTGGGTTCCCTATGAATGAGGTCACCTCCCATCTTCAGGTTGTCAAAATACCCAAAATGGAGTTGCAGGAGATTAAAACAATCAATAACAAATTCGAACAAGGAGGGTTGAAAAGGCAAGTTACAAGAAGGTTTCAAACATGGAAAGTTCTAGCAGTGTAGTTCAGAAAATGAGCTCATAAGTAATATGAATGCAAATCAATAATATCTCTTAACTACTCATAATTACTCATCTGTACACTTTGTACTTAACATGTACTTGCCACCCTCACTTGATATGTGCGAAATAACAATGCAGCACAAAACTCTTCAAAAAGTGTCAAATCATGACAAGAAATGCAAGTACGACAAGATAAAAGAATAAACATAAAGATTTTATGAACATGATGACAAAAAATGATATAACTTCCCCCCCCAGCTAAATTAGGCAAGTGGTCCCACAATTGCACAGGTGACAAGGCATAGGAAAAAAATGATTTGAAAAAACAAATTAAAGCGGCATACCTTGGAAAGTGTATGAACCTGAATTGTTGCTGAGGTGGCAGTCATTGTTATCCACAAATGAAGAATAAATGAAATGGATGGGTGAGAGACACAAAATGAAATAGAATTTTATTATGGAGAAGCAACTTTCGTTAAGAAAGTGTTTATTATGAAAGTGATGAGAACTTCTAGAGTGAGGAAGGAAAATGATCAAAAAGCTCATTACGAGAGGCTACAAGAAGTGTATCACCAGCGGCAGAGGAGAATTGATGTAGGAACTCTTCCTTACTCTAGGGTTTGTGATATAACTTCAACCTATGACCGTTGACTAATAATTTGAACTGAACTGGATCAACTATGGAAAGCTGGACCGCTCCATTTGGAAATATTGCTATAATCTCATATGGTCCTAACCATCTAGTTTGGAATTTTCCTGGATTATTCTGATACCAAGAGTCATAGAGGAGCACCCAGTCACTGACAAAAAAGATTTTATCCTTAACATACTTGTTGTGCCATTGCTTGCACCGGTGTTGTATCAATTATGTATTGTGCAGGGTAGATTTACGCCATTCATCAAGGCCATTCAAACTCAGTATCTACTCTTGTTGTGCTGCAGTGAGATCCATACCAAGATCAAGAGCTATCCTCGGTGTCTTATGTATGAATTCTATAGGCATAATTGCAGATCAACCATATACAAGCTCAAATGGTGTGAAGCTGGTTGTAGATTTCTAGGTAGTCCGGTAAGCCCAAAGAGCTTCAAGAAGTCGTGTGGCCCAATATTTCTTATGGATGGCTATAGTTTTGGTGAGAATAGATTCCAACTCCTGATTGGTAACTTCAACCTAGCCATTAGCTTGGGGATGATAAGGTGAGGATTTACCACGCTTTATGTTATACTCTTCCATTAGAGCAACTATCAAATTGGAAGTAAACTAAGGACCTTGATCAGATTGAATCTCCCTAGGTACCCCAAATCTTGTGAAAATAAAATCATAAAAGAATTTTGCAACATTTTTATCCCTTGGGTGCTTCATCAGTTTAGCCTCAGCCCACTTTGTAACATAGTCAGTGCATACAAGGATATAGGATTTACCTTGTGAAGATGGCTCAATAGGACCAACAAAGTCAATCCCCCATTTATCAAAATGTGCGATAATTACCTATGGATGCAGGGGCATTTCATCTATCTTAGTAGGTCATCCCATGCGTTGGCATTTGTCACACTTTTTGGTGTATTGAGCAGCATCTTTGTGTAAACTGGGCCAATAGTAGCATGTAGTCAAGATCTTCAATGTTGTTTGTTTGATAGCAAAATGTCCACCAAAAGGTTCATCATGACATGCCCTGAGGATATCATATGTTTCATCCTCTCTTATGCATCTTCTAGTCACTTGATCAAGACTAGTATAAAACATGAATCCATAAATCCATGAATAATTAAAGCTCTTTTCAGTCAACAGTTGTCTTTCTTTAACAGAGAAATGAGCTGGTGTCTTACCAGTGGTGAGATAATTGACAATATCAGCATACCAAGGATTGTGTGTAGATAATAGAAAGAGATGCTCATTAGGAAAACTATCATCAATGGTTGCAGGATCATCAGGGACATGCAACCTAGAAAGGAAATCAACTACCACATTGGCCTTACCAGGCTTGTCTACTATGGTGATGTCAAATTCCTGGATAAGGAGCAACTAGCGAGCTAGTCTTCTGGAGATTGCAGGCTTGTTCATGAGGTACTTGATAGTAGAATGGTTGGTATGCACATAGATCTCATATCTAGTAATGCAGTGTTTGAATTTATTCAGGGCATAGATGACTGCAAGCAGTTCCTTTTCAGTGAAAATGTAATTAAACTTAGCACCTTGCAAATTTTTATTAATAAAGTAAATAGCATGCTCAACTGAGTCCACCTTCTAACCAAGTACAACACCAATAGCATAGTCTAAGGTGTTAGTATGAATGTGAAAAGGTAAGCGCCAATTAGGTCCTCTCAAAACCGGTGCTGCGGTGAGAACTTCCTTAAGCTACAAAAAAGACTTTGCACACTCAGAGTCCCAAGCAAATTTAGCATCCTTTTTGAGCAAGTTATATAGTGGTGCTGCAAGCTGACTAAAATCCTTTATAAACCTTCTATAATACCCAGCATGTCCAATAAAACTCTACACATCTTTTTGTTTTGCTGGAGTAGGCAATGTGCTAATCACTTCAATCTTGGCAAGGTCCACTTGAATACCTTTTGAAGATATGAAATGCCCTAAGACAACCCCTTCTTCCATCATCATGAAGCATTTCTCACTATTGAGAGAAAGTTTGTAGTCACGACATCTCTTAAGGACTTTTTCCAAGTTTTCCTTAGCCTCATCAAAAGTATGCCCATATGTGGTAAAGTCATCCATGTAAATATCCGTGCAATCAGCAGATATATCAGATAATATACATATCATAGCTCGCTGGAAAGTGGTAGGAGCATTGCACAAACTGAAAGGTAGCACTGAATAGGGAAATGTCCCCCATGGACATGTGAACATTATCTTCTCCTAGTCCTCAGGTGCTATTTGTATTTGATTATAACCACTGAATCCATCCAGAAAAGAGAGGTATTTCTTACCATCCAGGTTATCAAGGACTTGATCTATGAATGGAAATGGAAAGTGGTCCTTCTTAGTGGCTGAGTTAAGCTCCCTATAGTCGACACAAACT
This sequence comes from Chamaecyparis obtusa, assembly GCA_027943335.1. Lineage (NCBI taxonomy): Eukaryota > Viridiplantae > Streptophyta > Pinopsida > Cupressales > Cupressaceae > Chamaecyparis > Chamaecyparis obtusa. The sequence continues at coordinate 36,740 of BSBK01014460.1, forward strand.
CTTGACTTCCCTCCTTTCTTGGGTACTATAACAAGAGGGGAGACCCATAGACTATCAGAAATGGGATAAATGAAGCCAACATTTAACAACTTCTACAACTCATTCTTAACTATATCCCTTAAAGCTAGATTAAGCCTTCTTTGAGGTTGGCGGACAGGTCTACATTCAAGAATGATGTATGTTTTATGAGTGCAGAGTTTAGGATCTAGGCCTTTCATATCAGTATAATCTCAAGCAAAAGCTTGTTGATGTTCTTGTAGAAGTTGGAGGATAACTTTTTGCTAAGAGAGTGACAAATCATTGCTCATATTTAATTCCCATCCTAGACCAACTTCTAACTTAATGACCTTTTATGCCATGGACAGTTGAGCAACTAGAAAAGACTCCATTTCATGAGGCAATAATGTATGAAGGAATTGCGAAGTTTCTGAATACTGTGGAGCATTTGGAGGTGGTAACAAAGTTTCCAAAATATTGTCTGCTTGGGAACATATTTAAGAGTGCACTCCATATTCATTCATGATAATGGAGGAATTATCGCATCTTCTCCCCTAGAGGCTAAAAATGGCTCTTGGGATATCATCATTAACTGGTGGATTGAATTGACCTCAGGTTCAACATCACCCAAATCTAGCCAAACTATCTGGTCATCTTGCAATAAAGGTTGAGCTGGGGAATATAGAGTCAGATTCTTAGTGTTGACTCCATTGGATATAGTCATTTTTCCTGACCGACAAAGTATATAGGCATCTGCAGTAGCCAACCATGGCCTACCTAGAATTATTGGATACCTGCCCATGTTAGCCTTTGGAGAAAGGACAACAAATTCAACCTGATACTCCCAAGAATTCAAGGTGACTATAACATCCTCTACCATCTCATCAGGTGTAATGGTGGAACTATCAGCAAGCTGAAGGATAGTTGGGGTTTCCCTAAGACTAATGATATGCAACTGAGACATTACTTCCTTGTTCATGACATTTATGGATGCACCTAAGTCAACTAGAGCATTTTGAACTTGTATTCCTTGAATAGTGACTGTAACCACAGGGCTACCAGGATCAGAATACTTTGGAACTATCAATTTCTCCAACATTAAGTCAGATAATTGTCCTAGGACATGTATGGTTTTAGGATCCTTTTTCTTCCTCCCAAGCTATTTTATATAGGCTTCCTTGATGGCTTTAGTATATGAAGGCACTTCCTTTATGGCATCTAGCAATGGTATTTTAACTATCATTTGGTTTAGTTGGGTAAGCACGTCCAACACTACTTGATTTTCCACTGGCTTAACTTGTTCCTCCAACCGATGAGGAAATGGGAGCTCTTGAGCTACAGGAGAGGTAGGTTTGACTGGCACTTTAGTTGGCTCCGTCGAGGCTTCCTCAACTTCAGTGAT
>BSBK01014461.1:0-27500 GCA_027943335.1 Chamaecyparis obtusa
TTATTCGGTATTGATTTTCACCTACGATTTATATTTGTACATTCAAAATCCATTTCCACAAATCTACTGTCTGCATACCTATGATCATGGCCTTCATCAAATCACATTTTTTTGAGGGACTTCCAAGTGCCATTACACACTTCCATATTTTGCATCTGGATCATTTTAAACATATCCATCTTGGGAAAAATCCCTCTCAAGTATGCTTTGACCAAAAGGTGAGTTTTTTATCTAGTTAATTTCCACTTCAATTGTGAAGAGACACTAAAATAGTTTCATTCAAGAAATTTATGGGGTGGGAGGCATTGCCTTAATTTTTTCACCTCTCAGTAAGTCACAAAAGGGTAGGATGATTCGTCAACTCTCTAACCATAATATGATTTTAAGTGCAAGTTCTATATGTGGCTACATTAAGTACAATTTATTGTAGGGTATGTGCAAGATCATGAGGGGCCAAAAAGTGGCGATGTAAAAAAATCCACTTTTCAGTCATCCAAAAGTGCATGAAAATGTATGTTGACTTTTTAGTAGGCCTGGGTGTCACTACACTTGGGCAAACTTGACACAAAAGGACAAGCCTTATCGGGTACTTGATTTTTTTGGGTACCCAAAACCTGTGGCATAAATCAAAACCCACGAGCCATTTTCCTCATTTGTCCTCATGTTTTGGGTTTGGAAAATGGCTCCAAATATCATATACATGATATTTTCAGGTACCCGATTGCACCAACAACAAATTCGACTCCGCAGTTGATCTGGTAAGTAAATTCTATCTATATCTTGATTAATTTCTTTCATTTTCATGTTAAATGTAGTTTTTTTTGTTAAAATAGGGTTTTGTATTAATTTTTTTAATAATATATGAAATAAATTTGAAATTTATATTTTTTTATTATTTAATCAGGCATGGATGATAACAATGAAGATAATAACCCTCCCCCACCAAATAACGATCCCAAAAACAATCCAGAACCACTTCAAAACCCTCAATCTTTAGAGGATTTGATACAGGAGAACTTGAACACTCTACGGGGCTTCAAAAACACGTATCACAATATACCTACATTATCTCCTATGCTTGCCACCCTAAATACCATTTTTGAAAACATTGACACCCTTATGCAGCAACATAATGCTGCTCTTCATTGGCGTGATGATATGCATGCCCAATTTGATGACGGGCTTGACCATGATGGGGTTACAACCCTTAATCTAACTAATGAAGATATAGCCTCCCTTTTTGTTAATCCTAAAATTGGATTAAAATTTGACCCCCAAAAGCCCAAATTATCAATATAATGGTGCACAAATGAAGCAATGCACACACAATTTTGGGATCGCTGGTGGATGATTTTTGATAAACCACCCCATAGTAATTTGGAGCTCCCTTTCTATTTCATAAAAAAAATTGTATGCAGAGTTTGTGCTTGGTAACAATGTTAATTATTTCAGCATGAGGCCCAACATGGGCGTAGGCGGAGGAGCTCCTCAGCCCAGGCCATTTTCCCAGTGCAAAAAGGCCACTACCTTTTCCCCCCCCCCACTGATGTTGCACCCCCTCCTCCAATGCAACATCTTGATATCATTACAGAGGCTGCCTCATATTGTATTAGGGCCATTCATTTGTTGAGTGATCAGTTGATCATGCAAACCAAGTCATTGTTGCCTCCTAGTGTGGATGATGTTGGCGCATTGACATCTGGCCAGAGTTCACATGTATGTGTGCACCATATTTATATTATATGCAAGAATATGTGCCTCAGACTGCTTATTGATGTTGATATATATCAATATGTTATTGATGAGGAGGATACAGGAGACACAACTACAGAGGCTACAACACCTCATGGAGCATCTACATCTCATGAGAGTGCTCAGGAGGGGTATGGAGAGCCATGGACTCTTGTTGATACGGTAAAAGTAAACATTATAAATAAATTTGTCACATGACTTATTTAATTTAAAAATAATTTATTTATTTATATTAGTTTTAATGATTGCATGCACTTATGTATATATATTTTTTTCATTTATGTTTAGTCGATGACAGAGGAGTTGAGACAGGTGGATGACTTGACACTTTCAGTCATTTCATTTGGCCTTGACACCTATATAGTATATTAAAAATTATGTACCCATTAGTTTTTTTTATATCATTTGGTGTACATGCTTAAATCTCTATCAATTAGAACAATAAAATTCATACATTTACTAATACATTGTCATCTTATTGTACTCTTGCAGGCTACAACTGATGTTAGTGGGTAGCACAAGGGGGTTCCTTCTTCATGTGCCGACAAAGGAAAGGTAATTAATTGTTTAAGATTAATTATGCATGCATATGTATGCCACTTGTGTGTAGTAATAAATATTTTACTTGTACTTTATTGTATAGGGTGTGGCTCTTAATGATGTCCTGAAATAGGTTCGAGAGCCTAGTCTGATAGGCATCTCAATTAAGAGTGATAGCCTGATTGTACGTAGACTTTTACATATTGTTATTTATATTTTTTAACCAGGGTTGTTATGATGAAGTAAATTTATATATAATTGACAATCTTTTTACTCTCATAGGTTACTCCCAGTGTGAGGGAGGGCCCACGAGAATATTTCATATCTTTGTTGATCCAGCCCACTATTCCTGAGGACAGATCAATAGATGTAAGTTTTAATTTTAGTTCAATCAATTTGTAATTTTATTATGCTATCATCCTATTTTGTAGATTTATTACTCTATGTTCCACCACTCTACTAATCTCATTATTGCAAATATATATTTATAGGTCAAAGTTGGTTATGGTGGCATTGTCCCTTCACTACCAAAGACTTATGTTAGGACACCTGATCGTGGTAGGCGACTGAGAGGCTAGGTACAAATGTTTGTATTTAGTTATAATTTTAATTAAATTAGTGTTTGAATTATGAATTATATGTGTGTGTGTGTGTGTGTGTGTGTGTGTACAAATCATATAAATTAAGAAATCTAACTTGGGTTTGAACTCATTTTTTATGCAAGATCAATCAGAGCCAAACACTTCTTCAAAGAGGCTACATTTTGATGATCCCCCTATGACATAGGATGTAGTTTTAGTTTTGTGGTCATTTAGAGATGCCACTTGGCACATTTTGAGATGGCATATATGCCACATTGTACACCTTGAAACATTGATTTTGTAGACATTTTGAAATGGCATGTGCCATATTTGTATATGGAGATACTTTTGATAAATTTGATACTTTCTATATATAGAACATGTTCATTTTTATGTTATATTTGCATCATCTTTTGTATATATATTTATTATTCATGTTTATGGAATTGAAAGGTGAAGTTATATCTTGACTATGATTATCATTATGATTTAAATTATATCTTGTTGAAGTTATATGTCAATTTTTTTGAAATTTTTATAATAGATATAATAAATTACCTTGATGTAATAATTTACGCAAGTGTTATAAATTAATAGATGTAATGTATTTGTTGTCCTCAGTCACATACCTTGGATCACTTGGGTCAAGCGTGGTCGTGAGCATTCTAGTGACTCCATGGGTGGAATAGGGTTATCATTAGCATCAATCTAGCCAACCATAGCTGATGGAGTAGATGGTTCGATGCCAGGATGGATAGTTTGAAAGATACATTGCAGAGCTACTTTCAACTGACCCTCACTACAAGTTTTGGCATCAACTAAGATCACCTTGCCAAAGGCAAATGAAGTCAAATCAGCCAAAACTGAGAGAGGTTATTGTAGACCTCAAAAACATGATCTCGTAGACCTTGACAGTATGTTGATACCTCTCACAAGGTCTAAGATATGACCCTCAGAAGATCACTTCCCAATCATGCTTAGTGCACCTTGGGGTCACTTGGATCAAGCATGGTCGCAAGCATTCCAGTGACTCTGTGGCCATAATGAGGTTGTCAATAGTGTTTACCCAGAAAATCAGAGCTGATGGAGGAGATGGTTCAATGCCAGGATGGATGGTTTGAAAGATACACTGTAGAGCTACTTTCAATTGACCCTCACTAGAAGTTTTGGCATCAACTGAGATCACCTTGCCAAATGCAAATGAAGTTGAATCGCCCAAAACCAAGAGAGGTTATTCTAGACCTCAGAATCATGATCCTGTATCCCCTAATAGTTTGTCAATACCTCTCATGAGGTCTGAAATACAAGCATCATAAGATCACTGCCCAATCGTGCTTGGTACACCTTGGGGTCACTTGGGTCAAGCATGGTCGCGAGCATTCTAGTGACCCCGTGGGTGGAATGAGGTTGTCACTGGCATTTACTTGGCCAACCAAAGTCGATGGAGTAGATGGTTTGATGCTAGGACGGATGGTTTGAAAGATACACTGCAGAGCTACTTTCAACTGACCCTCACTGCAAGTTTTGGCATCAATTGAGATCACCTTGCCAAATACCAACGAAGTCGAATTGCCCAAAACTAAGAGAGGCTATTGTAGACCTTGGAATCATGATCATGTAGCCTCTAATAGTTCATCGATACCTCTCATGATGTTTGAGATACAAGCATCAAAAGGTCACTACCTAATTGTGCTTAGTGCTCCTTGGGGTCATGTGGGTCGAGCGTGGTGCAAGTGTTCCAGTGACTCCATGGGTAGAACAGGGTTTTCACTAGTGTTTACCTGGCCAACTAGAGCTGATGGATTAGATGGTTTGATGCTAGGATGAACTTTTTGAAAGATACACTACAGAGCTACTTTCAACTAACCCTCACTGCAAGTTTTGGCATCAACTGAGATCGCCTTACCAAATGCAAACAAAGTCAAATCACCCAAAACTGAGAGAGGTTATTGTAGAACTCAAAAACATGATCTCATAGCCCCTAATGGTTTTTTGATACCTCTTATGAGGTCCAAGATACGAGCCTCAGAAGAACTATGCCCAATCATGCTTAATCCACCTTGGGGTCACTTGGGTCAAGCGTGGTCGCGAGCATTCCACTGACTCCATGGGTGGAATGGGGTTGTCACTGGAAATTACCTAGCCAAACGGAGCTGATGGAGTAGATGGTTTGATGCCAAGATAGGCGGTTTGAAAGATACACTGTAGAGCTGCTTTCAAATGACCCTCACTGCAAGTTTTGGCATCGACTGAGATCGCCTTGCCAAATGCAAATGAAGTTGAATTACCCAAAACCAAGAGAGGTTATTGTAGACCTCAAAAATAGAATCTTGTAGCCCCTAATAGTTTGTTGAAAGCTCTCATGAGGTCCTAGATATGAGCCTCAGAAGATCGGTGCCCAATTGTGCTTAGTGCACCTTGGGGTCACTTGGGTCAAGCATGGTCGCGAGCATTCCAATGAATCCATTGGTAGAATGTGGTTGTCACTGGCATTTACCTGGCCAACTGGAGCCAATGGAGCAGATGGTTCAATGTCAGGACTTACGGTTTGAAAGATACACTTTAGAGCTACTATCAACAGACCCTCACTGCAAGTTTTGGCATCGAATGAGATCACCTTGCCAAATGTAAACGAAGTCAAATTGCCCAAAACTGAGAGAGTTTATTGTAGAACTTGGAATCACAACCTTGTATCCCCTGATGGTTTGTCAATACCTCTCAAAAGGTTCAAGATACAAGCCTCAGAAGATCATTGCCTAATTGTGCTTAGTGCACCTTGGGGTCACTTGGGTCGAGCATGGTTGCAAGCGTTCCAGTGACTCTGTGGGTGGAACAGGGTTGTCACTAGAATTTACCCAGCCAACTGAAGCCGATGGAACAGACAGTTGGATGCTAGGATGGATGGTTTGAAAGATACACTTCAGAGCTACTTTCAACTGACCCTCACTGCAAGTTTTGGCATCGACTAAGATCACCTTGCCAAATGCAAATGAAATAGAATCACCCAAAACTGAGAGAGGTTATTGTAGACCTTGGAAACATGATCCCATATCCCCTAAAATTTTGTTGATACCTCTCATGAGGTCTAAGATATGAGCATTAGAAGATCACTACCCAATCATGCTTAGTGCACCTTGGGGTCACTTGGGTCGAGCATGGTCGCGAGCATTCTAGTGACTCCATGGGTGGAACGGGGTTGTTACTAGCATTTATCCAGCCAACTAGAGCCAATGGAGCAGATGGTTTGATTCCAAGACAGACGGTTTGAAAGATGCACTATAGAGCTACTTTCAACTGACCCTCACTACAAGTTTTGGCATCGACTAAGATCACCTTGCCAAATTTAAATGAAGTCGAATCGCCCAAAATTGAGAGAGCTTATTGTAGACCTTACAATCATGATCCCATAGCCCCTAATGGTTTTTCAATACCTCTCATGAGATCTGAGATACAAACATCATAAGATCACTTCCCAATCATGCTTAGTGCACCTTGGGGTCACTTGGGTTGAGCATGGTTGTGAGAATTCCAGTGACTCCGTGGGTGGAATAGGATTGTCACTAGCATTTACAATGTCATGAAAGTGAACCAAAAAATTATAGTCCACACCAATTTTAGTAACAAAAAAAAGTTAACCTTTTTACTCTCCCATGTAAACTCAGAAAGCATGTCACTTGCTGACCATAAAACACACAATGCATTATGGTACACTGGGCAGCCTGCAAGTAGTTGTGTTTTACAGATTGAGTAAGTAGTCCTTGGGAACATGTCCTTGTCTCTAGTGGAAATAATTAGGTTTTCATTCTGAAACAAGAGAAGACCCAATTGGGAAAGCATGCACACTTCTTTTCTTGACCCAGTTCTGTTGCAATGACTGTTAGTGGTATGTTTCAAAGTTGAACTATGAAACTAATCATGATTAAGCCATTCAACATTCTACTAAAATTCAATTATTTTTAATATTCTTCCACCCCTCCCAAAACCCAATAACAAAGATTGAATATTAGGACATTTTTTTTTCTTTACTCTGGAATACCCTGTTCATGGAGCTTATTATGTTTGAGGTTTAACTTCTATAGATTTCCTATGTTCTTATGTTTCATACTATTATACCTTCCACCCAAAGGGATAGTCAGTCTCTTCAGATTTACAAACCACCTCTATAAATGTTAACCTCCTCAATTAGAACAAAACTAAACTCACATATAAAAACCATAATTTCGCATTTAAGGTGTGCTCCAGTGATAGCCTACATCTGCTGGGAGGAACCTCCAGCAATGCTATAATGAACATGCATGAAATAATAGAAATATAGAGCAAAGTAGAACTCAAAGTGAGTCTATTGATCACGGGCCACTTCGAGGGGGTAAGCTCCTTTGAGAAAGCTCAATACAATAAACTCTTCGGTACCAACAAAGGACTCAACACCCACTTATATACTAAGTGCGATCTAGAAAAGTAATACTACCTATGCATGTGGGATAATAAAATAAACTAACAGGATGACTTACAAAGAATATGCATCCAATAACACTACACTAATAGAATAAAGAAAAGGAACACACAGGTTCCTAACATCCCCTCCCCCTCAGAAAAAATCTTTGTCCTCAAAGCTTAAGGTGTGGAAATTGTTGCTGAATCTGAAGAAGAGGTTCCCATGTAGCATCCTCTGGTTGCATGCCATGCCACTGAATCAATACCTCAGAGATAGAGTGAGAGTGACGCTGATGAGTGCGCTGGTCAAGGATTGCCTCAGGCTCCAAAATAATGGATCCTTCCTTATCCAATTCAAGTAGAGTAGTCTGTGATTTGATGTTAGTGCCAAGAACTTGCTTGAGACAAGAAACATGAAATACTAGATGAATGCGAGAAGGAGGAAGTTCTAGTTTGTAAGCAACTGAACCAATCTTCTATAGAACTTTATATGGCCCATAAAATTTGGGGGCCAACTTATGACGCCCTTTAAGCTTCAGGGAGGATTGCTTGTATGGTTGAAGATGAAGAAAAACCATATCCCTAACTTGAAAAGAGTACTCAGAATGATGTTGATCTGCTTGCTGTTTCATGCGATTATGGGCTATGTGAAGATTATCCTATAAAGTGCGAAGAATCTGATCCCTGGTGTGGAGAACTGTGTCAACTGCCTGAACTAGTGAACTGCTGGGAGTGTAGGGAAGGAGTACTAGGGGTACCTGCCCATAAACTACTTCATAGGGAGTCATTTTAGATGTCGTATGGTAAGAGGTATTGTACCACCATTCTGCAAGAGGAAGCCACTTGGCCCATTGATGTTGTTGTTCAGAAGTGAAGCAGCGAATATAAGTTTCCAAACATTTGTTGACGATTTCAGTCTGACCATCAGTTTGTGGGTGATAACCTGAACTCATCTTCAGTTTGGTACCAACTTGCTGAAACAATACTGTCCAAAAATGACTGGTAAAAGTTGCATCACGGTCAGAGACAATAGAAGAAGGGAGGCCATGTAGATGAAAGATCTGGTCCATGAAGATCTGTGCAACTAAGGAGGTAGTATAGGGGTGGCTGAGGGCACAAAAATGACTATATTTGGAGAGACGATCAACCACAACTAATATCAGTCCAAATCCATGTAGGGATGGGCAAGGGTTCCAATAAACCAGGAGGGAGGGTCGTTTCACCCTTGTGGCATTGGCAGGTATCACATTCAGCCACCATCTCTTGAATCATCTGTTTCATTCCTTTCCAAAAAAAATTTCACCTTGCCCGCTCATAAGTCTTGAGAAACCCAGAATGTCCTGCCGAAAGAGAAGCATGGAGTTCATAAAAGACAGCCTGTTGAAAATCTGGATTTTGAGGAACCACTAGACACCCCTTATAGCAGAGAGAAGCACCATCCCATGAATAATGTGGTACCATAGAAGGATTATTGGCCAACTAGTGAATGATCTGAGATAAAGAGGGGTCACTGACATAGCCCTGTTGAACAAATTCTAACTAATTTGGGATTGGCATAGAAATAGCTGAAAGTGAAGCTTGATCATCAAATGTGTGGGAAAGAGCATCAGCCACAATATTGTCCTTACTCTTCTTGTAGGTGATTTCATAATCATACCCCATGAGTTTGCTGACCCATTTCTGTTGGGTAGGGGAGGATACTCGTTGTTCCAGGAAGTATTTCAAACTTTGGTGATTAGTCTTGATGCAAAAATGACTCCCAAGGAGATATGGTCACCACTTCTGTACATCATTCAAAATAGTCATCATTTCTTTTTCATATGTAGATAAGGCTAGATTCTTACTAGAAAGAGATTTTCTAGTGAATGCAATAGGATGGTCATCTTGAAGGAGAACAACACCTAGTCCATTGCCGCAAGCATCACTCTCAATAGTAAAGGGCTTAGAAAAATCTGGCATAGCAAGAATAGGTGTACTACACATAGCTTGTTTCAGTTGTGCAAATGCATTCTCAGCAACCTGGGTCCAGGTAAAAGCATCCTTTTTTAACATAGCTATCAATGGTGCTGTAATCTTCCCATAATTCTTGACAAACTTCCGGTAATAGCCAGTCAGACCCAAAAAATCTTGAAGGCTCTTGAGAGTTTGAGGATGCGGCCAATTTTTCATGGCATCTATTTTGGTAGGATCCACCTGAACCCCATGGTGTGCAACAATATGCCTGAGATACTCCACTTCCTTCTGGCCAAACACACATTTTGACATTTTCGCACAGAGTTGATGATCAGAGAGAAGTTGCAGGATGAGTTCTAGATGATGGAGATGCTCAGCCCAAGTTTTTCTTTAGATGAGAATATCATCAAAGAATACCAGAATGAATTTTCTGAGGTAGGGCCGAAATATTTTATTCATCACTGCCTGAAATGTTGAAGGAGCATTAGTGAGGCCAAAGGGCATGACTAAAAATTCATAGTGACCATCATGTGTGCGGAAGGCTATTTTAGGAATATCCTCCTCATTGACCCTAATTTGATGATACCCAAAATGAAGATCCAACTTTGAGAAAAAATGAGTGCCATGAAGCTCATCAAGAAGTTCATCAACAACTAGAATGGGAAACTTATCCTTTATGGTGATATTATTAAGGGCTCAAAAATCAATGCAGAGTCACCAAGACCCATCTTTTTTATGGACCAGTAGAACTGGAGATGAAAAAGAACTAGTACTAGGGTGAATAATACCTTGCTTTAGTAAATCAGGAACAAGCATCTCAATTTCAGTCTTTTGATGAAAGGGGTAGTGGTAGGGCTTGATATTGGGTGGGACGCTACCAGGAAGGAGCTGAATATGATGGTCCTCTGGGCGAGATGGTGGCAAGCCCGTAGGTTCAGCAAATATAGTGGAATACTTATCCAAAATTTGTTGTAGATCTGTAGGAGTACTAGAGACTGTTGATGGCTGCATTTGGATGGAATGGAGCTAAGCGATGACACCATGTGAATTCTTCTTAAGAAGCTTTTCCATACGATGTGAACTGATGATGCTGAGAGACTCGGGCTGCAAGCCTGTTAAAGTGTGTTGTTTCCCACTGACTGAAAACTTCATCCAAAGTTCAAAAAAATCTCAGAGAATGGGACCAAGAGTGCGTAACCATTGGGCACCCAAAACCACATCACAACCCCCTAAGGGAAAGGAAAACATGTCAGAGCATAGGGTATAATCTCCAATAGAGAGATGCACATTGTGACATTTCCCTTTGTAAGGTAAAGTGCCCCCATTAGCAATCATGACTTCAAAGTTAGAGCAGGGATGAACAAAGCAATTAGCCCATTTGGCTATGCTGGGGTCAATGAAGTTGTGAGTGCTACCAGAATCAATGAGGATAGTAAGAGGGACCTTCTTGAAGCAACCCCGAACCCGCATGGTTTGTGGGGTAGTGACTCCGGCCAAAGCATGGACAGATATCTCTGGTTGGGCTTCTGGTTTAACCTCTTCATCTACTGTTTCTTGAGCATCTTCATACTCTTCCTGTTCGGGTGGGGAATCCACATCCAAGAGACAGAGCTTTTGCTGCACACATCTATGTCCTCGGGACCATTTCTCATCACAATTATAGCAAAGCCCTTTTTCCCGACGGGCTCGCATCTCTGTTTTAGACAAGTGCTTGATAGGAGTAGTTTTGGGAGTTGGTGTGACTGGAGGGTGTTGAGAGCCTGCATTTCAGAATGGAACAAAATTAGATCTAGATCATTGTAAAGCATTGATCTTGTCCTTCGCTAATTTAGCCAACCCAAGGGCTTCCATCATAGTAGTGGGCTGAAACATTTTGACTTTAGATCGGAGTGCATCCTTCAAACCATTGATAAAACAACTACGAAAGAATTCATCAGACAATCCCTCTGTGTGATTAGCTAATTTTTCAAACTCTATTTGGTATTCTCTCACTGTGCTTGTTTGTCAGAGTTTAGTGAGTGCGCCTGTGAAGTCATCAAAATCACTAGGGCCAAAACACTTCAAAAGAAGTGTACACAATTCTGTCTAGGAGGGATCATTGTTAGCCTTGATGTACCAACAGAACCATTGAAGAGCGTCATGCTCCAAATGAAAAGATGCAAGTGAAACTTTGTTGAAATCTATAGTATTATGCAAACTGAAATACTACTTTCCCCGGTAAATCCATCCAGTTGGATCAGCACCATCAAAGCGAGGAAAATCACGCTTTGGTCCATGAAAAGGGCTAGAACTAGTGTCGGTAGAATGGCCTCAGTTCAGGCTTGACTGTTGAAGAGTGAGACCGAGAAATTTTTCATCCAGATCTTGAAGTCTGGTCTTGAGGGAGGCAAGTTCCTCCTCCATGATTTTTACTCCTGTACGGGTGACAACCATATAGCAGGGTTTTTGTTTTTTTTTTTGGAATGGGAAGAAAAAGAGAAATAGAAACTTTTTCGGCAAGGGCAAACTTAGAGTTGGGCAAAACACAGATGGCTAATGAGGGTTCAAAGAGTGGATATGCATTTTATGATGAAAAGAAAAAAATAAAAATGAGGGTTTCAGGGGTGGGGAGGTAGAATGGGAAGAGCGGTCTAAGAGGGACAAAGGAGCAGAATGAGGAAATGAACCTTGTGGCTTTGATTTGGTGGCGATTGGCTGAGAAATGAAAAAGTTAGGGAAAACCCTAAAATTTGAGAAATAAGGGATTTAAGGCTTAAAAATAGGGAATTGGGGTTAGGGTCCTCAAGGAAGGAAGTAAGCGAAAGGGTATGTCGGAGGTGCTGAGAAACTTTGAGAGGAAACCAAATAGAAGCAAGGAAGCTATGGTGAAAATACAGAAAAAATACTAACAACGGAATTGAACTATCGCAAGAACAAGAATTTTTGTAATTTGAAATAACCCAATTGTAACACAGATGAGATTTGAGAAGAACCTGAAGAATCTGAAATGGAAAAAAAAATTTCCACTAGCAAGCCCAAGAAAGTGCTCTGATACCAGATGGGAGGAACCTCCAGCAACGCTATAATTAATATGCACGAAATAACAAAAATATAGAGCAAAGTAGAACTCAGAGTGAGTCTATTGATCATGGGCCACTTCGAGGGGGTAACCTCCTTTGAGCAAGCTCAATATAATAAACTCTTCGGTACCAACAAAGGACTCAACACCCACTTATATACTAAGTGCGATCTAGAAAAGTAATACTACCTATGCATGTGGGATAATAAAATAAACTAACGTGACGACTTACAAAGCATATGCGTCCAACAACACTACACTAATAGAATAAATAAAAGGAACACACAGGTTCCTAACATCTGCCAACTACCCAAAAAATCAATCTTTTTAAGTCTTTGGACAACCCAACTCCATTACCATACATAGAACATGTTCCATGTCCTCAAAGCCATGCATGTACATATTATAACATCCCAAACTTCTCGACCAAATATATATCTTTTCCATATACATCCTGACTCCAGCATGCAAAACCATGAACCATATTTCTTGATTGTTTGAAATGAACTTTCAAAGCATCAAAGATTTTTTGAAATGATAAAAAATAATATCCTTAAAGCATTAGAAACAACAATCAAATAGGTAATATGGTTCAAACCATGCAAATTACATAAGTAAATGACATGTAAGATCCCTTGTTGGCACTATTGTCCACCCATACATGATTTTGGTCATCAGTCCTTATCAAGACTTCTAGGACATTTAACTTTTAAATCCATTTGATTGTTACAAATTGTCATTATAGGCTTCAAAAGATCTCAATTAACCATTAAGGATCCTTTTGTCTTTCTATCTCTAATTGGATCCATGGTGACCGTAGGTGACTTCATAGGTTGTCTGGCACAAGTTACAATCCACATACAAAACCAAGTTTATTGACTCAAAATACAATGTAAGAAAGGTGAAATTAATGTTTTAAAATTAAGCTTAACAAACTTAGAAAACAATGCACTAAGTTAACTTATTACCTAGTCAAGTGTTACTGAAGGGTCATCTCTTTGCTTCAGGGTCTCCAATAGTGCTTCATGATCAGCAGTACTAATAGTCCAAAGTTATTTTGTCTTTGGTCTTCCTTGATGCTTTGACAACTTGACATTTGTTGCTATAACAAGGTGTGAATACATGAGAATAGTTTTGTGCTTCTCATAGTCTTCAAATGTAGGAATTCCATTCTTTCTAATCATGTATGTTCACAGCCATGTTCCTGTTACCCTAATTTTCATATCCATGCAAATTTGGCTAAAATCTATTCTAAAGTCTCTTTTTTACTCCTGCCAAGCATCTCTGAAAGTTTCATGACCTCATGTTTTGTTTCCTGGCCTCTGTAATTATTTCAAGTCCCTGGTCTGCAAATCAAAATATTAAAAAAACTAGCCATTGTGTTGGGAACCTTTTAAAACCCTCAAAACCCTTTGGCCCGTTATAATTCTTCATTACCTTTTTTGGCCAATAAAGGTTTACATTTCCCAAGTGCGCTAATTTCCTATTGGCCCAGTTGCCAATTCTCTATTTCTTTCTGGCGGTCCCCTTTTTATTTGGCGACTTAGCGAATACATCAATTCTCATAATCGCTAAGTATTTCCTAATCACCGTTTAACTTCTTCAGACCTAGTGATAGTTATCTTTTCTTGAGTCACGTATTCATGAGGAAGTCCAGCGATCTAAATTTGTGGAGTCCCGGCTAGAGGGATCTAACAGTTGGCGTATCTACGGATAGGCTGGTGTTAGAGCTTGAGATCTTAAGATGACCATTAGATCTTCCATGTCTGTAGCACTTCAGTGTGTTAGTGGGACTGGTGCCACCTCATCTGATTTAGTAGCTTCTGATTGGTCCACATGTATCAAGTCATCTTTTTGTCAATGGGACCAAGTTCTTGCAGCGGTTAGAGGTTCTGATAGTTGTTAGAGGATTGACGGTTGTCTTAAGTTTGCAAGGGTTTTGTCAGAGCTTTAAGGGGATAAGACTAGCTGTCGATCTTTCTTTTTGTTAGAGCCTTGTAGGTGGGTCCTCAGATGATGATGTGCTCATTTCTCATTGGTCCACATAGTGATGACTTGGATGTTGTAGTGGGGCCGTGACAGAATGTCTGTAGGGATATCAGAAGGATGAAGATCAAGGACTGGCGTATCTTTGCGAAGGGCTTTTCTGACACATGAGATTATGTGCCAAACATCAATTTTGCCAAGTGTTCAAGATTTGTCAGTGGGTCTAGTACCAGGTCTGGGTGATTTGCTGACTTCTTATTGGTCAAAGTGAAAGGAAAATCCATGGGACCAAATTGCCAGGTGTGTTTAGGTGTTTGAAAGTGATTGGTTGACGCATGCTAATGAGGATTTCCAGGTGGACTAATGTGTCAGTGGGGTCTCAGAAAGGTAAGGATCTAGTGGCTGGCATAAAAGCGTAAGGAATATTCTAGGGCTATAAGATCATGCACCCACTGTTAGATCAGTATCTCAAGCAGTGGGTCCAATGTCGGAAGGTCACAATGTGTATTTGAAATGGCACAGTTTTATTGGTTGGAGACTGTCATGGTGGTGGTTGACTTGTCAAAAAGGATTTTAAGATATTTTAAAGGGCACATCTGGGCCATTCATTTGCTAGGAAGGATCTTTCATCGACGGTTGTGTTTTAACTTGATGCCCCTCTAGCCGTTAACATTCAAATTTGAAATTTTGCGCTGGTTTAGCATTTTGACACCCATGCATGATAGTTTGGTAGTTGCAATTGATTTCCTCAGGATAGAGATGGTTGATGGTTGGAAGATGATGATGAACAATCTGATCATCGGGGCCGCGAATTTTGCAGGGTACCATGTCATGTGAAATGCTCAATGGGTTGTCGCCACCTTTTACAAGGTGATTATTGAAAATAGAAATATCTATGAGATCAGATTTGAAGCCTTCATGGCTTAGTGGAGTTGCAAGTGGGTAGTTGAGTCAAGGTTGTTGTGTTTGCAAGTGAGCTCAGTACAAGATGGATGTATGCAAAAGAAGATATGATCTGATTGCCAGGTGTTCTCAGTGAATTTGTTGTTATCTTGTACTTTAGGGTTTATTATTATATTGTAAGAATTTGTAACTCTAGTTAGGTTAGTTTTCGATTCCTGCTTGTGGGTAGTGAGTGTTGTATATATTGTTTTGTGGAGCCTTAGTGCTCAAGAGGTTCATTTTTGTAAGGGAGAGAAGCCCACTTTTGCAAGGAAGTCATCTTTTCTCAAAAATCCATCAGTGGTATTTGTTCTACCCTCTAGTTGTTCTACTCTTTGTAATCTCCCATTGATGATCAAAGCAAGCTTGAGGTACTTGAGATATTCATTCTATCCCTGTCTTCATTATTTTATTATCTCTTATTGGATTGAAGTCTATGAATGCTGAAAAATGGAAATTGGGGTTCCTTGTCCCTCTCTCTTTCTATCATTTTGTGTGTTACTGTGTCTGATCTGATTTAGATATTTTGTGGGTATACTACAACCCCTAGCAGTCTTGTCTCATTCCTACACCTAGTTGCAGAAAAGGATGTTTGTTTGCAGGTCATAGGTTGAGTCTTTTGTTCAGACCCTCCTATGAAATACTTATGCAAGCCTATCTAGTGAGTTGTGACTTATTAGACCTAATTCCTCCATTGGTCTGATTCCTCTATACTAAGATCCAAACCCTACTTTGGGTGCATCACCTAGTAGGTAGTTTTCTTTCATGGTATTTCCCTTTTCAAGCATTCCTTCTTCCCTTTTCCCTCAAAAGATTTGCATTTCATAGCAAGAAGTAGATTAAGGTGATTATCCAAGAGGAACCAACCTAGAACTTGGAGGTTTCATCCCAGTTAGCATAGGTCCCACACTTGGGGATGAATCCAATGTTATAATAGGTTATCAAGACCAAGAGAGCTTGAGACAAAGGTGCAAACTTAGTGTATAAAAATTTCTAGCATGCCTAGTGGGACAGTAAAAAGATTAGATTAATGTTCAAAGGTGTTCCGATTAGTTCATCTACAAAAGGATCGAAGAAGTTTAGTACACAAGGACTATCAATATAGGCTTAAGCTCAAGGATACCCCACCTTGGTGCGAGTGTATAAAATTTTTGGCACGCCCGGTGGGACTAGAAGTTATTCAAATTCAAAGATATGCTATCTCTGATATGCAGATTGCATAGTGCAGGCTTTTAGAAGTCATTCTATCAAGTATATCTGGTGACTCCACTGATTTCAAAGATCTAGGCTACCTTGTTCAAAGTTTTATGAGAAAAATTGAGACTAGAAGCTCAAAGCCTACCCAATTTTTAGAGTTTCCCTCAAGAAGAAGTCACAAAGGTAGGTCAACTCAAAGGACATCCCCTGCAAGAAGAGTTCAATCAACACCACCTGATATCTTAGAAAGGAGATCTTTTCCCTTTCATTCTAGAAGAAGAGGGAGATCTCTAACTAGAGATCTAGAGGAAGATTCCAATCCAGCAACAAATACAGCTCATATAGTTGTCAATCTTCAGATTCCAACTCCTACAATGGCTAGAAAATTTTCTTTTGCACCATTCAATCAAGGTAGCCCATTGGCCTTTGCTCAACATCATGATGTGCCCTTGGTGGCACTTAAGAGTATACCTGATTTCACAGGTGAGGGGTAGACAACTGCTTTTGAGCACATAAGAGATGTGACCACCATCTGCAGCATACACAACATTACTCAAGAGGATGTGGCCACAAAGTTATTAGCAGCCTCTTTAAAAGGTAAGGCTCTAGAATGGTTTAGAACTCTAACTGTTGGTTCAATTACTTCTTGGGATGAGTTAGGGGATGCATTAAGTAAACATTTTGAGGATAAATTAGATAATTTGTCTCTAGTTGAATAGTTAACAACTATTAAGAGAGACCCTCAAGAGAAAATGACAGATTATAATAGTAGATTCCTTAAAACATGGAATAGAATCCCAGTCTTAGTGAGACCATCAGCTGACCATGCCTTCCTTTACTATTTACAAAGCCTAAATGGTCAAATTTTTGTCATGATCCAGTCTATGGGTGGTACTTCTCCACCCCAAGCTTTTGACATAGCTGTCAGGGCTGAAAATTGTTTGATCCAAGTAGGCATGATTGCTAGAAGGCCTCCAATGCCCATCTTTCCTAGCCTTCAACCCATTGCACTTGCCCAAGTACCCTCATTTACCCCTATCTCAACCATTTTGGCACCCCAAGCTAGTACTAGTGGTCAAGAGCTGAGGGTTGTTTCTCTCAAGAGTTGTAAGAAATAAAGAGTAGTCAACAAAGCAGTCAGCAAGAAATGACTAACTTGTTGCAGACCTTGACTAAAGAGGTCACAAATCTAAAGAAGTAAGGTCAAGGAATCAAACCACCATTTCAGTCACAAGGCCAAGGTCCTAATCAGCAATATCAAAATCAAGGACAACCTTATCAACAAAATAGGCCACCGTACCAAGGAGGCTATCAAGGACAAAGACAAAGTTTTAATCAGAGACCATTCCAACCATATAACCCTGCACCTCTAAATTTTTCTAATCTGGTGAGGGATGTGGTTCCTAGCCAAAACAATGTGGCTATGGAGAATGAATGGTGTTTTACTTGTAATTAGCCACATAATCAGGCTACGTGTTCAAATGGATGGATGAACCAAGCTCTAATGGTTCAAAATGCCTCACAAGATCAATCAGAGGTTTCATCTAGTGGTTTAGTTCCTCAACAAGAATCACAAGAGCATGAGACTACTCTCTTTAATTGGGAGCAACCAGACTTCAATGGAGTCAATAATGAAGCTTCTTTTGTCACCTTTACAAGAGCAAAAAGAAGAGCTTAAGACATGGAGAGAGAAGATTCCAACTCCAAAGCTACTACATCTGCAGAGCCACTATAGCAAGCTACTCCCATCACACCTAAGGAGGCTCCTATCATTACAAACAAAGAAGGCCAGCATTCCAAAGAGGTAGAGCCCATCATGCCAAAGATACAACAAAGAGTACACACTGTGACACCATTCAATATTGTAGACAACATGAAGAAGGTGAATGTCACCATGTCCATGTGGGACTCTTTGGCTCTTCCAGGACAACTTGAAATTTTGAAGAAGGCCATGTCAGAAGTAACAACTCCTCAACCTGCAAAAGAAGCTGCAAAGCCAGTGTTGGTCAACATTGATCAAGAAAAGGAGGCTCCAAATAGAAACTCCAAATGCAATGCCACAGGAGGTAGGAATTCAAAGCCACCTCCCTTTTATGTATCTTTAATCATTGGAAAATCTTTAGTACATAATTGTATGGTAGATAGTGGAGCTACTAGCATTGTAATTCCCAAGAAAGTAGCTGACCAGTTAGGACTAAAATATGAGCCCTTCCAAAAGAAGGTTACCCAACTTGATGGATCCTCAGTCAATACTATAGGTGTGGCTAGGGATACTAGTCTAATCTTGCATGCTAGTCCTAATTTTTCAGTCCTCCTTGATATATATATCATAGATCTCCCTGCATTATTTTCTATATGTTTGTCAAAGGAGTTTACAACCAAGATAGGAGGCTACTTATCTTATGACTGGTCTCACATGTTATTTCACACAAGATATGGTACCAAGGTTACCATTAAATCAGAACCATTAGCAGCACACCATATAGAGCCATATGTGTCCAATGCCATCAATGTAAACTACCCTATATTTGATGACAGTGATTTCCAAACCTTTAGTGAAACAAGCACTAAGATAGGAGATATCCCTGATATTTTCTTAGATGAAAGAGAATCAGAGCATGTTGTTTGGAATGCTAGTTTGGGAAACTACTTGTTACAAGAAAATGATGCTATAGAGCCCAACCTTTTCAAGGATGCTGATTCAAAAGATCAGAACAGTCAGGTTTGGGAACTATACTTTGATGGAGCTAGAAGTAGACATGGTTCTGGTGGTGGTGGTATGCTGGTGTCCTCAAAAGGAGAAAGGTATTATACTACCTTTAGATTTAGTTTTTCCTGCACCAGCAACACCACAGAATATGAAAGTCTAGTCAATGGACTAGAATGGGCTAGGAGAAGAGGGCTCAAGGCCTTAAAAGTTTATGGTGACAGTGAGTTATTTGTCAACCAAGTAAGAGAGATAAGAGTAGCCAAAAATGACACCATGAAAGCATACAAACATAGAGTTTGGGATGCAATTGAAGATTTCCATGCTTTCAATATTGTTTCCATCCCTAGGAATTTAAATCAAAATGTAGATAGATTAGCTGTTGTTGGATCCCAATATGACATCCCAAATAGCATTTCAAAAGAGGTGGATCAACAGCATATCAAAGTGATTGTCAGACCCTTTATTCTAGATAATGATGTCAATTGGCAAGTGTTTGACAATGATGAACAAATTATGTAATTCTTGTTTGAAGATGTTTTTTCAAAACACAATCAAGATAGGCTATCACAAAGCTATGGTGATCAAGTGATACAACTCAAGTCTAATAAGATGCCTAGAGGTCTCGTTACTTTGGAGATTATCTTCAACAAGGATGATGAAGTCAAGAAAAATAAAGCTGGCCTGGTAGTCCAACAAGAACATTGTGTTGAACTAGAGTTGGAACCAGGTAAGAGCTTACAATTTGGAAAGGCGAACACTGATTTGGAGAAGCAAACTTACACTCAGTTATTCAAATAATTCAGTGATGTTTTTGCATGGAAATATGGGGATCTCAAAGGTTTTGATCCTGCCCTTGCTCAGCACACTATTGAATTGGAACCTAATGCTAAACTAGTGAGGCAAAAGCAAAGGCCTATTAATCCTAAGCTTGAGCCACTTATGCATAGAGAAGTGCTCAAATTGATAGAGAGTGGTATCATCTACCCCATTAAACATACTAGTTGGGTTTCCAATCTTGTTCCTGTCAGGAAGAAGAATGGGGAGCTGAGGTTATGTGTTGACTTCAGGGATCTTAACAGGACCTCATTAAGGGACCACCATCCACCACCCTCTATGGAAAAAAATTTACAATGTGTCTCTGGATTTGAGAGATTTTCATTATTGGATGGCTATTCAGGATACAATCAGATCTTAGTAAATGAAGAGGATCAATACAAGACTGCATTTACAACCAAGCAGGGAACCATGGCTTATCAAAAGATGCCCTTTGGTTTGTCAAATGTAGGTGCTACATTTCAAAAGGCAATGGATATGGCCTTTAAGAGTCTAATGTACAAGTTTGTGTTGGTCTACTTAGATGACATAACTGTCTATTCAAAGCATGCAATAGACCACATCAAACATTTGAGAAAGATTTTTGAAAGATTATCCCTTAATCCCAAGAAATGTGTATTTGCAGTTCATGAGGGAAAACTATTAGGATATATATTATCCAAGAAAGGAATCACAGTGGATCTGGAAAGAATTGCAGCTATCCTAGATCTACCCCTACCACATAACAAGAAAAGTCTTCAATCTTTCATAGGAAAGATAAATTTTGTTAGGAGATTCTTGCCTAACATTCCAGATTTACTCAAGCCTTTGATAGCCATGTTAAAGAAGAGTTCAACTTTTATTTGGACTAAAGAAGGAAAAGCCAACTTCCAAGCTATTAAAGAAGCCTTGACAGAAGCTCCTGCCTTGTTGAACCCAAATTTCAGTAAGGATTTTATCCTTTATGCTTATGGGGGTTCAAATGCTATCTTTGCAATGCTAACTCAAGAAAATTTAGAAGGATTGGAGCAGCCTATTGCTTTCTTTAGCAAAGGTTTAGAAGAATATGAATAGAGATACTCTTTTGTAGAGAAACATGTACTTACTGTGGTTAAGAGCCTCAAAAAATTCAGATACCTACTAACCCATAGCAAGGTACATTTGATGGTTACTCATCCAAGTGTCAAGGAATTTCTACTTTCCAAGGACCTAAATGAAAAAAGAGCTGGTTGGATCACCAAGGTGATGGAGTATGACATTGATATTCAGAATACCAAGCTGGTTAGAGGAAGAGGTCTTTGTGAACATTTGGTAGGGGATGAAAGTTCAAAGAAATTAGAGAAAATGGATGCATCTCTGGTGGTGCATTCTATAGAAGAACAAGCCAAGGCAACAAGCTAGTTGCCTAATATGATCAATTATTTGAAGACAGGGCAATGTCCTGCAGGTTTGGATTCAGTAAAAAGAAGGTATTATAGGTTACAATCTATTCTTTTTGTGCTGGTAAATGATGTTCTTTATAGAAATGATCATAGTGGTGTCCTTTTAAGATGCATAGATTCAGAAAAGATAGCTGATGTCCTATTTGAATTTCATGATGGACCTTCTGGAGGTCACTTTTCTCTTAGGAATACTGCTTATAAAATCATGAGGGCTGGATACTATTAGCCATCTATCTTTAAGGATAGTCATGATTATGTAAGGAAATGTATCAAGTGTGCTATGTTTGCAGGAAAAGAAAGGCTTGTATCCTTACCCCTCCAACCAATCAAAACAGAGTAGCCCTTCATGAAATGGGGCACAGATTTCATAGGAATGATCAATCCTCCATCTAGTGTAGGCCATAAATGGATAATTACTGCAACTGATTACTTCACTAGATGGACAGAAGCAATTGCATTGAAAGAAGCCAATGAGAGTGTTGTCCTAAGCTTTTATGATGATTTAATTCATAGGTTTGGCACTCCTGATTCCATCATCTCAAATAATGCCTTAGCATTCACAAGCCTCAAAGTCTTAGAGTGGGTAGTCAAGAATGGCATCTACTGAATACTAGTTCAAATTATTACTCCCAAGGCAATGGTTTAGCATAATCAACCAACAAGAACTTGATCAGGATAATTAAGAAGACTCTGCAAGACAATCAGAGAGATTGGCATACAAAGCTCAAGTCTACCTTGTGGCTAGATAGAATTACCCGAAAGAAAATTATCGGTAATTCCCCATACATGTTGGTGTATGGCAGAGAGGCTAAGTTATCTATCTCAGTTGAATTACCAGCTTTGGACTTGGCTACTCAATATGCCTTGTTTGAAGAAAGTGATCCTTTGTAGGTAAGGTATGCTCAGTTGATGGAGTTAGAAGAAATCATAGATAAGTCAATGCAAGATATGGAATTCCATTAGAGTCAAACAAAGAAGAGTTTTGACAAAAGAGCTAGGATAAGGAATTTCAAGGTAGGAGATGTTGTCCTCAAATGGGATGAGTTCAGATCTAGACCTGGTAGGAACATGAAGTTTGATTCTTTTTGGGGTGGACCATTTGTTATAATAGAGTGTAGAGGATCTAACACTTTTTAGCTTTCCACTCTTGAAGGAGATGCCCTGTCAATCCCAATGAATGGTTTCCACTTGAAGCCTTGCTTTGAGGTTAATCCCTCTCTGTAAGTGTTCTTGTAAATTCTGTAAATATGTGTTTCCTACTTTCTTTCCCTATTTTCTAGGTCAGTTTCCTACTTTCCAAGAAGTGCTCATGCACAAGTTTTGTCCCTCTTTTTAGTTTTTGCCTCTCCATCAAAGTTTTGTGTTCAGAAAGACCCCATGCCCAATGAATTGTCAAGGCCACTAGTTTTCCATGTCTAGCAGGCTGACATCCAGTAGAAATCACCAAAATGTTACCCTAATTTTCAAATCCATGCAAATTTGGCTAAAATCTATTCTAAAGTCTCTATTTTACTCCTGCTGAGCATCTATGAAAGTTTCATGACCTCATGTTTTGTTTCCTGGCCTCTGCAATTATTTCAAGTCCCTGGTCTATAGGTCAAAATATTCAAAAAACTAGCCGTTGTGTTGGGAACCTTTTAAAACCCTCAAAACCCTTTGGCCTATTATAATTCTTCATTACCTTTTTCAGCCACTAAAGGTTTACATTTCCCATGTGCGCTAATTTCCTATTGGCCCAGTCGCCAGTTTTCTATTTCTTTCCAGCAGTCCCCTTTTTATTCAGTGACTTAGTGAATACATCAATTCTCATAATCACTAAGTATTTCTCGGTCATCGTTTAACTTCTTGTGACCTAGTGACAGTTAGCTTTTCTTTAGTCACATATTCACGAGGAAGTCTAGCAGTCTAAATTTGTGGGTTCCCAGCTAGAGGGATCCAATAGTTGGCATATCTTCTGATAGGCTGGTGTCAGTGCTTGAGATCTTAAGATGACCATTAGATCTTCCATGTCTACAGCACTTCACTGTGTCAGTGGGACTGGTGCCACCTCATCTAATTTGATAGCTTCTGATTGGTCCACATGTATCAAGTCATCTTTTTGTTAGTGGGACCAAGTTCTTGCAGCGGTCAGAGGTTCTGACAATTTTCAGAGGATCGACGACTATCTTAAGTTCGCAAGGGTTTTGTCAAAGCTATAAGGGGACAAGACTAGCCGTTGATCTTTCTTTTTGTCAGAGCCTTGCAGGTGGGTCCTCAGATGATGATGTGCTCATTTCTCATTGGTCTGCATAGTGATGACTTCGATGTTGCAGTGGGGCCGTGTCAGAATGTCTGTAGGGATATCAGAAGGATGAAGATCAACGACTGGCGTATCTTCGCAAAGGGCTTTTCTAACACATGAGATTATGCGCTAGCCATCAATTTTGCCAAGTGTTCAAGATTTGTCAGTGGGTCCAGTGCCAGGTCAGGGTGATTTGCAGACTTCTTATTGGTCAAAGTGAAAGGAAAATCTATGGGACCACACTACCAGGTGTGTTCAGGTGTTTGAACATGACTGGTTGACGCATGCTAATGAGGATTTCTAGGTGGACTGATGTGTCAGTGGGGTCTCAGAAAGGTAAGAATCTAGTGGCTGGCATAAAAGTGTAAGGAATATTCTGGGGCTATAAGATCATGCACTCGCCATTAGATTGGTATCTCAAGCGGTGGGTCCGATGTCGGAAGGTCACAACATGTATCCAAAATGGTGTAGTTTGATTGGTTTTTGACTGCTGCGGTGGTAGTTGACTTGTCAGAAAGAATTTTAAGCTATTTTAAAGGGCTCATCTGGGCCATTCATTTGCCGGGAAGGATCTTTCATCGATGGTTGCATTTTAACTCGAGGCCCTGCTAGCCGTTAACATTCAAATTTGAATTTTTGTGCTGGTTTTGCATTTTGATAGCCATGTGTGATAGTTTGGTAGCTGGAATTGATTTCTTCAGGATAGAGATGGTTGATGGTTAGAAGATGATGATGAACGATCTAATCTTCGGTGCCACAAATTTTGTAGGGTATCATGTCATGTGAAACGCTCAATGGGTTGTCACCACCTTTTACAGGGTGATTATTGAAAATAGAAATATCTATGAGATCAGATTTGAAGCCTTCATGGCTTAGTGGAGTTGCAGGTGGGTAGTTGAGTCAAGGTTGTTGTGTCTGTAGGTGAGCTTAGTACAAGATGGATACATGCAAAAGAAGATATGATCTGATTGCCATGTGTTCTCCATGAATTCATTGTTATCTTGTACTTTAGGGTTTATTATTATATTGTAAGAATTTGTAACTCTAGTTAGGTCAGTTTTGGACTCCTGCTTGTGGGTAGTGAGTGTTGTATATATTGTTTTGTGTCGCCTTAGTGCTCAAGAGGTTCATTTTTGTAAGGGAGGGAAGCCCACTTTTGCAAGGAAGTCATCTTTGCTCAGAAAGCCATCAGTGGTATTTGTTCTACCCTCTGGTTCTTCTACTCTTTGTAATCTCCCATTGATGATCAAAGCAAGCTTGAGGTACTTCAGATATTCATTCTATCCCTATCGTCATTGTTTTATCATCTCTTATTGGATTGAAGTCTATGAATGCTGAAAAATGGAAATCAGGGTTTCTCTTTCTATGATTTTGTGTTTTATTGTGTCTGATCTGATTTAGATGTTTTGTGGGTATACTACAACCCCTAGCAGTCTTGTCTCATTCCTACACCTAGTTGTAGAAAATGATGTTTGTTTGCAAGTCATAGGTTGAGTCTTTTGTTTAGACCCTCCTATGAAATACTTATGCAAGCCTATCTAGTGAGTTGTGACTTATTAGACCTAATTCCTCCATTGGTCTCACTTCTTTATACTGAGATCCAAACCCTAATTTCAGTGCATCACCTAGTAGGTAGTTTGCTTTCATGTTATTTCCCTTTTCAAGCATTCCTTCTCCCCTTTTCCCTCGAAAGATTTACATTTTATAGCAAGAAGTAGATTAAGGTGATTATCCAAGAGGAACCAGCCTAGAACCTAGAGGTTTCATCCCAGTTAGCATAGGTCCCACACCTAGGGATGAATCCAATGTTATACTAAGTTATCAAGACCAAGAGAGCTTGAGACAGAGGTGTAAACTTAGTGTATAGCAGTTCCCGTAATAGAAACTAAACCAGTAGGATATGTGAACCCATCACCATCTTTCATCAATTGTATAAGCTTCTATTTACCTTGTACACAATGTGCTAACCAATAATCTGATCTCTCATCATTCCCCTATGTTGCAACCAATGCAAAAACATCTCCTGTCTGCAAAAGATCTAAAAGATGGTCATACTCAATTGAAGTGTCCATGTCATCATTTCTTATAGAGAGTGTCAAAGATAAAAGATTTAGATACTATGGAACTCATGTATCCACCCACTCACTTGACTCACAATGATCCTAATCATATTGACAACACATGGGGAAAAAAAAGCCAACTCTTGTGTCCAAATGGTCCATGTACTACTATTGGAGCTTTAGAATGAATGCATTTTTTAAGAGTCTTTCACTATTTGACAATTCAATCTACCTCCTATAGTTCCCTCCTCAACCATCCAAAAGAATCTACGCACTGTAGAATCAAGAGCCCCCTCTTTGATAATGCTAAAGTACACCAATCAATAATAGAATGAGCATCAAGAAGTATAGCACCTGAAATCCTCAATTTCTCCTTAACTAGAGCTCTCTTCACACACCCACCTACTCCATCATGCTCCCCTTTACCATTCCCTGACTCAAAAAAACTCCAAATATGAGGTACACCTCTCTCCACATGCATTCTGCACAACCAATAAAACATTCTAGCATTCTTAAATTGACCGATGCAATTATTTGACCAAATGAGATGCCTATCCATAGCAATACCATTTAACTGCAAGAAGTTAAAATAGTTCTGGAAACAATGTTGAACAAACTCATGAGAGTGAGACCTATCATCGATCATATAAAAATGGTACTCTCTGATTATATTTTTCTCATCTGTTGTGCTATCAGGGGAATGTTAATATGCGATGTGTATGAAAATAGCAACCTAAATGGAATTGTAATATTGAGCTTGAGTCTCATTTTGGGGCTGCAATGTATAGTTCTCCGCAAATTCTACAATGGATATAATAGTTCCAATGGGGAAAGTGTCCTTACATGTCCTAAATTATTGATCCAACCATTGAGACCTATGACTATGCCTTGCATACTTGTAAAACATATTTGTCTTGAAATCTGAGATAAAATCAGCAACATTGTATTCTTTTGCAACTAACTCACATCTAGAGCCTTCACCTCCACTCTTCATTGTATATTTCACTGTTTCATATAACTTTTTTTCGATGAGTTTCTTTCCAAAATTGTGTTCCAAAACCTCATGAAAACATGTCCTAAAGTTGGACAATCCACCACATTCTGAGCACTTGGCATTTAAGCAATCTTTTTTATAAAATAAACAACCATCATCTCTTTGATATAAAAATTGATGTAGCAATTCTCTTGATGATTTCAGAAGACCACTTGCACCACAATCCTCTAGCATTTCATTAGTATGTAAACTAGAATGAATGGACCATAATAATTCATGATGCATTGAAAAATCAACATGATATTTGCAACAACATGTATTCTGAATCTTAAGGGGTACACAACAAAATGGCTTCACAAATTCAAAAGACCGTTTTGATATTTTCAATGTTGGATGTGTCTCACAAAATTTTTTATACAATATTGTTTGACTTACCTCCACATAATTTTTAGGATGTGGAGTGCGGTCTTGATTGCCAACTCTCAACTTCAAGACATCGTTCACTTTTGGTGACACTCTTGAGTTAGCATCCCAAAATTGGTGAATTTCATCCTTGACAACATCTGTTAGCTTCTTATCGAAACGTGGAAGTCTCCCACCATAAGCCCATGTATCAATTTGAAGTGGATCATCAAGTCTTTCTCTTCTTGCAAGTGCTCTACCCAAAGTTTTACGGTCTATATTGAAGTCAACACAAGTTTGTCTCATCAGACGAGCCTTTCTCAATTGATGACTTACTAAAAAGGTTGTAATAACC
>BSBK01014461.1:30000-52500 GCA_027943335.1 Chamaecyparis obtusa
CATGTATTTGAGACATTTCAATAGTTGACCATGTAGGTTTGGTGCACAAGGGAATACCGAGCCTGTAAGAAATGATAAGAAAGAGCAAAAGATCTAGTTTAATCTAATGAGCAAAGTGTGAGGAAAAGCATATCATGAGATAAACAAAAAACTAGAAGCATTCACCATCCAATATGAGACAATATTTTTGAAGGGGGAAAAGCATAAAAAAACCCCCGTGATATTATTATGAATGGGCCAAAAAAGCCTAGGGGAGAGAGAAATAAAATGAGAGCAAAATGCTCATACAATGCTTCAAGAGAATAAGAATGAGAAACTATGTGTTGCTAGAGAATGCCTTGAGAAAAGAGAAGAGAAGCATCTCTTAAGAAGAGATGAGAGGAAAGGAGTAGAATGTAACTCCCATGTGCATGTGAACCACATTCATAATGTGTGTGCCACTTGTGCTAATTCCTCTTAAGGAGGAATCTAAGAAAAAGAAAATACAAAAAATAAAAAATGTCCTCACACATGGAAGAAGAGGACAAAATAACATGTAGGGATTCTAAAGGAATCTCCTACTTACAAAATAAAATACCTTGGTTTATAATAAAACACCAAGGAAAGATTAAATTCTAACACCCCCCTTTAATATTTACTTGGGGGTTTACAATCAAAGGGTATTAGACCCATATTTTTACAATGAAATTCAAACTTCTCTCTTGGAAGAGGCTTTGTGAGGATGTCAGCAACTTGATGTTGTCCTTGGCAGAAAAGAAGAGAGACTTGCTGGTTGTGAATGTGTTCTCTAATGAAGTGATGATGAAGAGAAATGTGCTTGGATCTTGCATGGTAAACTGGATTCTTTGCTAGAGCTATTGCACTTTGGTTATCACAAAACAAAGGTGTAGGTTCCTCTTGAGGTAGACCCAAATCTGCAAGTAATCTTCTAAGCCAAAGAGCTTCTTTTGCTGCTGTAGTACAACCTTTATATTCTTCTTCAGTAGAACATAGAGAAACAGATTGTTGCTTTTTACTTTTCCATGAAATTGCACCTGAACCAAGAAGAAAAAAATAACCACTAGTGGATTTCCCATCATTGGGATCTCCTCCTAGATCTGAATCAGTATAACCTTTAAGTCTAAAATCAGCAGCATTATCAAAATATAAAGCATACTGTGAAGTACCTTTTATGTACCTTAAGATTCTTTTTGCAGCTTTCAAATGAGTTTGTTGAGGTTTGGACATAAATCTAGAGACTAATCCAACACTAAAAGAAATATCAAGTCTAGTAAGAGTTAAATAAATTAGACTTCCTACTACCTGTCTATAATAAGCGGCATCAACATAAGAGTCATAGTATCAGCTTCTAATTTAGTGCCTAAATCACAAGGTATGGAAACAGCATTAGCATTAATTAAATCAAATCTATATAATAAATCTTGAGCATATTTAGTTTGAGAAACATACATACCATTTTCTGTTTGCCAAAATTGGATTCCTAAAAAATAATGTAAAATTCCTAAATCAGTCATTTGAAATGTGTTATTAAGTTGAAACTTAATGTCTGAAATCAAAGGTGTGGAACTAGAAGTAAGAATAAGATCATCTACATATAAGATAATAATGATAACTTCACCATCACAATGCTTAATGTAAAGGTTAGGATCATTTTGACTTCTTTGATAACCTTGAGAAAGAAAGAAAGCATTAATCTTAGAATACCATTCCCTAGGAGATTGTTTTAAGCCATAAATTGATTTATTAAGTTTGCACACAAGATTTTCATTACCTGTTTGAATAAAACCTGGGTGGTTGTGCCATGTAAATTTCTTCATGCAAATCTCCATTAAGAAAAGCACTTTTAACATCCATTTGGTGAATAGGCCAATGCATTTTAGCAGCTAAAGCAAGAATTACTTTGATAGTAGGCATTTTAGCTACTGGAGCAAAAGTTTTAGTATAATCTAACCTTCAACTTGAGAAAATCCTCTAGCAACTAATCGAGCTTTATATTTAGATATTTCATTATCAGAATTAACCTTAGTTTTATACAACCATTTACATGAAACTAAATTTTTACCTTGAGGTAAGGGAACAAGATCCCAAGTGTGATTAGCAATCAAAGTGTTATATTCTTCTTGCATAGCAGTTTGCCAATGTGGTTGGGTTTTAGCTTCATTAAAAGTTTGAGGATCTTGAGAATTCATACTTTAGACATCAAAGCATAATTGCAGTAGTTTATTCTTCTAGGTTTAAGTCCTCCCATTCTAGTAATGTAATCATCAGTATCATTAACCAAATTTTTGAACCATTTAGGATGTTGTTTTGAATTAACAGATTCACTACTAGGACAATCAGGAGTAACATTAGAACCATGACGAGTTGAAAGAACAGTTTCATTAATGTCATTGTCTGCATTTTTAATATTTAGAGAAACGGAAACAGATTCATTTTGAGTAGGGTTTAGAGAAGGAGGTTGGTCCTCCACAAGAACAATTTGACCATTATCAAAATCAGAATCTTGAACTTGAGAACAGTCATGAACACCATTTTCAGCATACATACATCTCTAGCAACATGAACTTTGTTAGATTGAGGATTGTAAAATCTATAACCTTTAATATTTTCATCATAACCAACAAAGATATGAGGTGTGGATTTAGGGTCCCAATTTTTTTCTTTTCTATTTTGGAATATGAACATAAGCAATTGAACCAAAAATCCTTAAATGAGCTAAGTTTGGTTTTCTACCTGACCAAGCTTCTTCAGGTGTTTTATTTTTTAAAGCTTTGGTAGGAGTTCTATTAAGAAGATAAGTTGCACAAGCCATAGCTTCAGCCCAAAATTTATAATCCATATTTTTAGCATGCAAAAGACATCTAGCCATTTCAACTATAGTCCTATGCTTATGTTCTGCCACACCATTCTGTTCTGGTGTATAAGGAATAGTAAGTTCATGTTTTATACCAAAGGACTTTAAGTAAGAATGAAAAGAATGATTAATATATTCAGTACCATTATCTGTTCTAAGAATTTGAATTTTGCAACCACTTTGTCTTTCCACATAAACATGAAATTCAGAAAAGGTGTCAAGCACTTGATCTTTACTATGCAGAAAATAGATCCAAGTTCTACGTGAGAAATAATCAACAAAGGTTAAAGCATACTTAGAACCTTGAATTGAAGTATGTTCCATAGGTCCTAGCAAATCACTATGAATAAGAACAAGTTTATTACTAGCACGCCAAGATGAAGCATGAGGAAAAGGTTCTCTATGCATTTTTCCACCCATACAACCATTGCAGATAAACTTAGTAGGAGAAAATTTAGGCAAGCCAAGAACCATGTTTTCCTTTTGCATTAAAGTAATGTAATCAGAATTTAAATGACCTAAGCGTTCATGCCATATGTTAAAATCAATATTAGCATGCAAAGAATGTCTAGATGAAGCAAAGGAATAAAACTTAAAGAGATTATCTTGATCTAACTTTGCATTTGCAAATATATGATCATTCTTAGGGTCAATAATATGACAATCAGTTTTATGAAATTCAATCTTATATTCTTGACAGAGTTGAGGAACAGAAATCAAATTAGTTTTCAATTCAGGCACATAAAGAACATTATGCAATTTACCATTTGGAACAGACACATCTCCAATACCTTCAACTTTGCAACTATCATGATTAGCTAATTGAATTAGAATGTAGATGTATCAGGTTCAATAAAATCAACACAGCTTTATTAGAAGTAACATGTTGAGATGCACCACTATCAATAATCCATTCTAGAGGTTTAGCAGCATTAAAGGGAAACAATAAAAGCATGGCGAGTTTGAGGTCCATTAGATTTTTCAACAGAATTATTCTGAGCAGAGGATTGATTCCTCTATTTTTTAAAATAGTTTTGAGTTATATGTCCATCCTTACCACAGTAAGAGCAATGTGATCTTCTGGTGAAGTTAGTAGATTGATTATTATGAACAGGGTTTGAAGTCCTAGAGTTGTAAAAATTATTAGATTGCTGTCTATAATTATTGTTGTTAGATTGGTGATTAGTTTGATTGTTGTGATTAGTATTATTAGGTCTATTTTGAGTTTTAGAAACATAAGCCAAATCGTTAACTCTAAGTATACAAACTGATTAATTTTGCTTCTTCTTGCCTAACATGGTTTGAAAATAGAATAAGTAAGTTGATTAGCTAAAGATGAAATTGCTAACTGAGAGTAAATATTTGTAATGAATTGTTGGAACTGACGTGGTAAACATTTTCTAATGATAATTTGAATAATACGAACATCAGTTAAAGTAACATTAAGACCAGAAAGCAAGGAACGGATAGAATCAAATTTTAACAGAAAATTATCAACAGAATTAAATCAGAATATCTAAGATCTTCTAACTGATCTTGAAGTTGAATCTTTCTAGCTTCATCTGCACTATCATAAGTATTCTTAAGGATATTCCAAGCCTCATGGGCTTCATCACAAGCAGAGATTAAAACATACAATTCAGGATTTAAAGATATACCCAATCAACCCTAATGCTTCCTCATTTTTAGCTTTCCAGTTATCCTGGTCAGCTTGAGAGGTAGTAGAGGCTGGTTTGGGAGTGGCATTAGTAACAATATCATAAAGATGTCTAAAATGAAAAATAAATGTCATATGAACAGCCCAAGCATGATAATTAGAACTTGTTAATTTAATTTCTCGCATTAAAGTCGACATGATTATAGAAAAAAACGTACACACAAGCTTTAAATAACTGAGCACCCTAAAGGACAGATTCTGACATGCAAAGTACTTGCATGCAAAATCTGAGATGGGTGACTATAAATAAAACAGATTGAATAACCACAAAAAAAAATTTAAAAAAATGAGAGATTAATTTAAACCAGATTATTAAGATTTTTTGATTAAATAGAAACTCCTGCAAAAAAAATGGTTAGATGACAACAATTGAACCCCTACCAAACTGAAAGATCAAAAAACCTGCAACAAATGTTAAAAGATAAGCAGAAACCTGCATGCAACAATGAGTTAGAAGAAAAAAGGAAAAAAAGAAATATAAAGAGTTAGATCTGCAGTAAATCCTGCAAATGATCCTGCAAAACAGGTGTTAGAAGGAAAACCTGCACAAAAAACTAGATCAACAAAAAACACGTTAAAAAAAACCTGCATGCAAAAGATTAGAGAGAAGAAAACAAACAAGACCCTGCAGAGGATTGTGAGATGAAAATAACCTGCATGCAATGGGTTAGAAAAAATAAATAGATAGGTCTTGCATGAAACAATAAAGGGTTAGAAAAAAAACTAAGAGCAGACTAGCTTAAATATATAAAAAAATTCAAAACAAAGGCCTAAATACAAACATGCAAAAAACTTAGATAAACTTTTTTTAAAAAATAATGAAAATATAGAAAACTTAATATAAATTTAATAAAACTATATAGAAATGTATAAATACTATATAAGACTATATAAAAAAAACTAAAAAAACTATATATAAATTTATACAAAATAAACCCTATATTAATAAAATTAAAAAAATTAAATAAAACTTTAAAAAAATATAAATAAACTAACTTATATATAAAAAACTTTATAAAAAATTAAAAAGAATATACTTGCCGAGGACGGGCCGGATCAGACTTGCGAACCGCGAAGGAGAGGTACCAGGCGAGGACGAGTGCGGAGAGAAGAGGCCTATGTACGAAACTAGCGCGAGTACATTGCAGAGTAACCGCCGAGAAAGAAAAAAGGACCAGGAACCGAACGAGAACCGATGCAGGGGAAAAACCCAAAGCGCGAGAGAAAGTGGAAGCGCTAAAGAAAAGGACGCGGGCTGGTTAACCTTGCAACCCGTGCCACGAAAAAGTGGATGATGGGATGGGGAGGGCGCGGAAGACAGGCAGAGAGCGCAAGCGGCACACAAAGCCAACAACACAGCGAGCGGTGAGGGAGCGGGCAACGGTAGACGAAAAGGACTGCGGGCGGAGAATGAAAAGAAATGAAGGGAGCGCACAGTTTATAGGAAAATGCGCTAGGTTTTAGGAAAGAGCGCTAGGTTTTTAGGAAAGGGCGCTAGGTTTTAGTTAGGTCACGGGTAGGGGTGGGGTAGGTAGCGGGGTTAGGGTAGCGGGTTAGGGATTAGGGGTAGATATTATTTTAATAAAAGAATATGTTGTTAGGGAGAGGGTGGGCGGGAAACAATTAAATTTTGTATTTTTAATTTTTATAAAATTATCTTATATTTTATGTTGTTATAATTTTTTATATTTTATTTTATTTTATTTTTTAAAGAAATAATTAATTTTTATTATTATTTTTAAAAGTATAATATTATATATTAAAAATTACAAAATATTAATGAATGAATTATAATTTTTTTTTTTAAAAACAACATGCAGTAATGAACAATAAAAGAGGGTTATTTTTTTATATTGAAATTTTTAATTTTTTTTAAAAAAAAAAACCAACAAAAAAGAGATTTTTTTTTTTTTTCAACTAAAATATTACAAACAAATTATAAGAATAAATAGGATTATTTTCAAACAAATCAACTAATGAATAGAATAATAAGGAGAGGGAAAAAAAATTTCCAAAATTTTGAAGGACAACCTGCAACACAAGATGTTAGAACCCAAATAATACTCTCTCAATAGTCTCCAAATGGAGTGCTTCAAAAAATGGTAGGTCCTCCACCTGTACACTCAAACAAAGATTA
This sequence comes from Chamaecyparis obtusa, assembly GCA_027943335.1. Lineage (NCBI taxonomy): Eukaryota > Viridiplantae > Streptophyta > Pinopsida > Cupressales > Cupressaceae > Chamaecyparis > Chamaecyparis obtusa. Next base: position 36,709 of record BSBK01014461.1, read on the forward strand.
AACACCTGCCCTGATACCATGTAAGAAATGATAAGAAAGAGCAAAAGATCTAGTTTAATCTAATGAGCAAAGTGTGAGGAAAAGCATACCATGAGATAAACAAAAAACTAGAAGCATTCACCATCCAATATGAGACAATATTTTTGAAGGGGGAAAAGCATAAAAAAACCCCCGTGATAGTATTATGAATGGGCCAAAAAAGCCTAAGGGAGAGAGAAAGAAAATGAGAGCAAAATGCTCATACAATGCTTCAAGAGAATGAGAATGAGAAACTATGTGTTGCTAGAGAATGCCTTGAGAAAAGAGAAGAGAAGCATCTCTTAAGAAGAGATGAGAGGAAAGGAGTAGAATGTAACCTCCCATGTGCATGTGAACCACATTCATAATGTGTGTGCCACTGTGCTAATTCCTCTTAAGGAGGAATCTAAGAAAAAGAAAATACAAAAAATAAAAAATGTCCTCACACATGGAAGAAGAGGACAAAATAACATGTAGGGATTCTAAAGGAATCTCCTACTTACAAAATAAAATACCTTGGTTAATAATAAAACACCAAGGAAAGATTAAATTCTAACAGAGCCTAATCGGGTACCCAATATTTTTGGGTACCTGAATATGACGGCAGAATTTTTAATTTTCACTTTCCCTTCCCTCCACTTTCTCCCTCCCATTTCTCCATCCTATATATATTATTTATAAAAAACTATATATTAGATATATTAAATATTTATAATATCAATTATATATTAAATATTATATAATATACATTTTACATTAAATATTATTTAATATATATTAATATTAGAAACTATATATTAGATTATATATTATATATATTAAATATTATATATAATATACATTTTACATTAAATATTAATTAATTATATATTAATATCAAAAACTATATATTAGAATTATATATTAGATTATATATTATATAAAATATTATATAATATACATTTTAAATATTATTTAATATATATTAATATTAAATGTTAAATTATTATATTATATATTATTTTATATGTATAATATATTAATATGTATTTTACGACAATGTACGAAAGGTTGGAAGATTGTAGAAAAATCATGGATGGCCATTGAAAGAAGCAAAGGAAATTAATTAGCCTTTTAAAAAATTCATGGGTAGCCATTGAGGAAGAGAGAGAGTGTGAAAGTGGCGGGGGCATAGTTGTGCCTTTTACAGGCCCTGTAAACCCCAGCTACGCAGAAATGGAGGCTTTGAAGAATAGTTCACTGGAGGTGGATTACAGAAGAAAAGGGCAAGAGAATCACTTTGTTTCCACCACCTGTGGCTGTGAAATGGTATCTTTCCCTTCTTTTTCAATCAGAACGCTAAATTGCAAAGGTTCTCGAAATAGATTCTAGTTGAATCAGACAATTGTACCATGCTATTGATAATCCAGCAACTCACAAGTCATTGGGAGGTTAAACAAGAACAACCAGATGGATCTTTGAACCAATCGAAGATTATGGAGAGTGAGGAAGGGTTTGGTAAAATGAGCAGCTATACTGGAAATTATGCAAGAGTTGTAGAACCAACTGCATTAATAAATTTAAAGAAGAGATTAGCGGCAGTGAGAGACATTATGAGGAAAGCCTTGCCGTTTTGATGGCGCCACCCCCCCGATATTATGAAGAATGTCTTACCGCTTCAATGCCGGTGCCACCTCTGTCTCAGACTTTCACCATTGCTTCTCATCAGTACTCTGATATATGGTAGGGATTGTGGGCTTTTGTACAGCATAGTCTGTCATAAATTCTCTATAAATCATCATGCATTATAGTATTTTGTGTGTTTCTGAATGACTTACATGAAGAATTTAATTTTCACCATAATTTTGGCTCCATATATTGTTATTTTGTGCTCGGAGAGAAGCTACAGATTGCAAGAATTTGATAAATTTGGTTTATCTCATTTTCTTTCTCTGCCATTTCTAAGTAATACGATTTTGTTTTTGTCCGTCTTAAATGATTTCGCCTGAAGTCAATGAATTTTTTTAGATGATTTTGTTTGAAGTTAATGAAATTTCTTCCATGGATTCTAATGAAATCTCTTCCATGAAAGTTGATAAGACATTTAAATTCAAAGTTAATAAATTCTATAGCTTGAATGTTCTTTGTTGCAGAAGGTTATTTTCATGGTTTGTGATTCATGCAATTCCTTAATAGTTTCATTCTTAACAGAATTCATAACTAGATTTTCCATGGTCAATTTTCTTCTTGATCATTGCAATATTTTCTCCCTCAACTAACATTTTGTAATCAGTTGATATAAAACCACATTTTTCTCTTGGCCAATCCTGTGGCTCATGATTGAGCCTGTAGATCCATAAAAGGATTGAAATCTAGATCTAGTGGAAGAGTAGTATTAGCAAGAAGTCATTCACTAAAATCTCATCTTTATAACAACTAAATTTGGATTCACTACAAGCACTAAAGAATTTGGAATGACCCCTTTTGACACATTGGAATGCTCAAATGTGTCTTATGGGGTCCTAGGACCCCTTCAGAAACACTTGAGCATTCAAATGTGTCAAAATGGGTCATGGGGACTTCCTAGGGGTCCTAGTACACCTTATCACTTATTAGGACCCCTAGAAGTCCCCATTACCCCTTTTCACACATTAGAATGCTCAAGTGTATCTTAAGGGGTCCTAGGACCCCTTCAAACACACTTGAGCCTTCAAATGTGTCAAAAGGGGTCATGGTGACTCCCTAGGGGTCCTAGTACACCTTATCACGTGTTAGGACCCCTAGGAAATCCCCATGACCCATTTTGACACATTGGAATGCTCAAGTGTGTCTTAAGAGGTCCTACGACCCCTTCAGACACACTTGAGCATTTAAATGTGTCAAAAGGGGTCATGGGGATTCCCTAGGGATCCTAGTATGCCTTATCACGTGTTAGGACCCCTAGCAAGTCCCCATGACCCCTTTTGACACATTCAAATACTCAAGTGGGTCTTAAGGGGTCTTAGGACCCCTTTGGACACACTTGAGCATTTAAATGTGTCAAAAAGGGTCATGGGGACTCCCTAGGGGTCCTAGTACACCTTATCACGCATTAGAACCCCTAGCAAGTCCCCATGACCCCTTTTGACACATTCAAATGCTCAAGTGTGTCTTAAGGGGTCTTAGGACACCTTTGGACACACTTAAGCATTTAAATGTGTCAAAAGGGGTAATGGGGACTCCCTAGGGGTCCTAGTATGCCTTAGCATGTGTTAGGACCCCTAGGGATTCCCCATGAGCCCTTTTGACACATTGGAATGCTCAAGTGTGTCTTCAAGGGTCTAAGGACCCCTTTAGACACACTTGAGCATTCAAATATGTCAAAAGGGGTCATGGGGACTCCTAGGGGTCTTAGTATGTCTTATCACATGTTAGGACCACTAGGGAGTCCCCATGACCCCTTTTGACACATTTGAACACTCAAGTGTGTCTTAAGGGGTCCTAAGACCCCTTAAGACACACTTGAGTGTTCAAATGTGTCAAAAGAGGTCATGGGGACTCCCTAGGGGTCCTAGTACACCTTATCACGTGTTAGGACCACTACGGAGCCCCCATGACCCCTTTTGACACATTTGAATCCTCAAGTGTGTCTTAAGGGGTCTTAGGACCCCTTCAGACACACTTGAGCATTCAAATATGTCAAAAGTGGGGTCATGGGACTCCCTAGAGGTCCTAGTACACCTTATCATGCATTAGGACCCCTAGGGAGTCCCCATGACCCATTTTGACACATTTGAACTCTCAAGTATGTCTTAAGGGGTCCTAGGACCCTTCAGACACCCTTGAACATTCAAATGTGTCAAAAGGGGTCATGGGGACTCCCTAGGGGTCCTAGTACACCTTATCATGGGTTAGGACCCCTAGGGATTCCCCATGACCCATTAAGACACACTTGAGAATTCAAATGTGTCAAAAGGTGTCATGGTGACTCCTTAGGGGTCCTAACACATGATAAGACATACTAAGACCCCTAGGGAGTCCCCATGACCCCTTTTGACACTTGAACACTTGAATGTGTCAAAAGGGGTCATGGGGACTCCTAGGGGTCCTAACGCATGATAAGGCATACTAGGACCCCTAGGGAGTCCCCACAACCCCTTTTGACACATTTGAATGCTCAAGTCTATCTTAAGGGGTCTTAGGACCCCTTCAAAAACACTTGAGCATTCGAATGTATCAAAAGGGGTCATGGGGTCTCCCTAGGGGTCCTAGAATTCCTTATGATGCATTAGGACTCCTAGGGAGTCCCCATGACCCTTTTGACACATTTGAATGCTCAAGTGTGTCTTAAGGGGTCTCATTTTGGACACATTTGAATGTTCAAGTGTGTCTTAAGGGGTCCTTAGGACCCCCTAAGACACACCTGAGCATTCGAATGTGTCAAAAGGGGTCATTGGGACTCTCTAGGGGGTCCTAGTATGCCTTATCACATGTTAGGACCCCTAGGGAGTTCCCATGACCCCTTTTGACACATTTGAATGCTTAAGTCTATCTTAAGGGGTCTTAGGACCCCTCTAGACAAACTTGAGCATTCAAATGTGTCAAAAGGGGTCGTGGGGACACCCTAGGGGTCCTCATATGCCTTATCACGTGTTAGGACCCCTAGGGGGTCCCATGACACCTTTTGACACATTTGAATGCTCAAGTGTGTCTTAAGGGGTTTTAGGACCCCTTCGGACACACTTGAGCATTCAAATGTGTCAAAAGGGGTCATGGGGGACTCCCTAGGGTCTTAGTATGTCTTATCACATGTTAGGACCCCTCAAGAGTCACCATGACACCTTTTCACACATTTGAATTCTCAAGTGTGTCTTAATGGGTCATGGGGAATCCCTAGGGGTCCTAACCCATGATAAGGCCTACTAGGACCCCTAGGGAGTCCCCATGACCCCCTTTTGACACATTCAAATGCTCAAGTGTGTCTGGAGGCTTCCTAAGACCCCTTAAGAAACACTTGAGCATTCAAATGTGTCAAAAGGGTGATGGAGACTCCCTAGGGGTCCTAATGCATGAAAAGACATACTAAGACCCCTAGGGAGTGCCGATGACCTCTTTTGACACATTTTAATGCTCAAGTGTAACTTAAGGGGTCCTAGGACCCCTTCAGACACACTTGAGCATTCAAATGGGTCAAAAGGGGTCATGGGGACTCCCTACGGGTCCTAGTATGCCTTATCACGCGTTAGGACCCCTAGGGAGTCCCCATGACCCCTTTTGACATATTTGAATGCTCAAATGTGTTTTAAGGGCGTCTTAAGACCCGTTAAGACACTCTTGAGCATTTGAATGTGTCAAAAGGGGTCATTGGGACTCCTTAGGGGTCCTAGTATGCCTTATCACACCTTAGGACCCCTAGGGAGTCCCCATGACCCCTCTTGACATATTTGAATGCTCAAGTGTGTCTTAAGGGGTTTTAGGACCCCTCTGGACACACTTGAGCATTTCAATGTGTCAAAAGGGGTCAATTGGACTCCATACAGGTCCTAGTATGCCTTATCATCTTTTATGACCCCTAGGAAGTCCCCATGACCCCTTTTGACATATTCGAATGCTCAAGTGTGCCTTAAGGGGTCTAAATGCTCAAATGTGTCTTAAGGGGTCTTAGGACCCCTTAGGACACACTTGAGCACTCGAATGTGTCAAAAGGGGTCATGGAGACTCCCTAGGGGTACTAGTACACCTTATCACATGTCAGGACCCATAGGGAGTCCCCATGACTGCTTTTGACATATTTGAATGCTCAAGTGTGTCTTAAGGGGTCTTAGGACCCCTCCGTACACACTTAGTGTTTGAATGTGTCAAAAGGGGTCATCGGGACTCCCTAGGGGTCCCAATACACCTTATGATGTGTGAGGACCCCTAGGAAGTCCCCCATGACCCCTTTTGACACATTTGAATGCTCAAGTGTGTCTTAAGGGGTCTTAAGACCCCTTCGGTCACACTTGAGTGTTTGAATTTGTCAAAATGGGTCATTGGGACTCCCTAGGTGTCCTAGTATGCCTTATTAGGCATACGAGGACCCCTAGGGAGTCCCCACAACCCCTTTCGACACCTTTGAATGCTCAAGTGTGTGTTAAGGGGTCTTAGGACCCGTCCAAACACACTTGAGCATTTGAATGTGTCAAAAGGGGTCATGGGGACTCCTTAGGGGTCCTAGTATGCCTTATCATGTGTTAGGACCTATAGGGAGTCCCCATGACCCCTTTTGATGCATTTGAATGCTCAAGTGTGTCTTAAGGTGTCCTAAGACCCCTTAACACACACTTGAGTGTTCCAATGTGTCAAAAGGGGTCATGGTGACTCCCTAGGGGTCCTAGTACATCTTATCATGCATTAGGACCCCTAGGGAGTCCCCATGACCCCTTTGACACTTTTGAATGTTCAAGTGTGTCTTAAGGGGTCTTAGGACCCCTCTAGACACACTTGAGCATTTGAATATCTCAAAAGGGGTCGTGGGGACTCCCTAGGAGTCCTAGTATGCCTTATCATGTGTTAGGACCCCTACGGTGTCCCCATGACCCCTTTTGACACATTTGAATGCTTAAGTGTGTCTTAAGGGGTCTTAGGACCCCTGAAGACACACTTGAGTGTTTGAATGTGTCAAAAGGGGTCATGGGGACTCCCTAGGGGTCCTAGTTTACCTTATCACATGTTAGGACCCCCTAGGGAGTCCTGATGACCCATTTTGACACATTTGAATGCTCAAGTGTATCTTAAGGTGTCTTAGGACCCTCTGGACACACTTGAACATTTGAATATGTCAAAAGGGGTCATGGGGACTCCCTAGGGCTCCTAGTATGCCTTATCACATGTTAGGACCCCTAGGGATTCTCCATGACCCCTTTTGATACATTGGAATGCTCAAGTGTGTCTTAAGCGGTCTTAGGACCCCTTCAAACACACCTGAGCATTTGAATGTGTCAAAAGGGGTCATGGGATTCCTGAGGGGTCTTAATATGCCTTATCATGCATTAGGATCCCTAGGGAGTTCCCATGACCCCTTTTGACACATTGGAACACATTCATGGAAGAGATTTCACTACCATCCATGGAAGAAATTTCATTAACTTCAGACAAAATCATCTAAAAAAATTCATTAACTTCAGGAGAAATCATTTAGGATGGACAAAAACAAAATCGTATTACTTAGAGATGGCAGAGAAAGAAAATGAGATAAACAAAGTTTATCAAATTGTTGCAATCTGTAGCTTCTCTCCGAGCGCAAATGACAATCCATGGAGCCAAAATTACAGTGAAAATTAAATTCTTCGAGTAAGTCATTCAGAAATGCGCATAATATATTAATGCATGATTATTTATAGAGAATTTATGATGGACTATGCTGTGCAAAAGCTCGCAATCCTGCCATATCTCAGAGTACTGATGAGAAGCAATGGTGAAAGTCTTAGATAGAGGCGGCACCGACATTGAAGTGGGAAGACATTCTTCATAATATCGGGGTGGAGCCATCAAAACGACAAGGCTTTCCTCATAATGTCTCACCACCATTGATCTCTTCTTTAAATTTATTAATGTGGTCAGTTCTATGATGTTTGCATAATTCTAGTATAGCTGCTCATTTTACCAAACCCTTCCGCACTTTCCATAATCTTTGACCGGTTCAAAGATCTGTCCAGTTGTTCTTATTTAACCTCCCAATGACTCTGTTGAGTTGTCAGATTATCAACAGGCATGGTACAATTGTCCGGTTCAACTAGAATCTATTTCAAGAACCTTTTCAATTAGCATTCTGGTTGAAAAAGCAGGGAAAGATACCCTTTCATAGCCACAGGTGGTGGAAACAGAGTGATTCTCTTGCCCTTTGCTTCTGTAATCCGCCTCTAGTGAACTATTCTTCAAAGCCTCCATTTCTGCATAGCTAGGGTTTATGGCACTTGTAAAGGCACAAGTATGCCCCTATAGAGATTCATGGTCGTGCTGAGAATCATATTATTTTCACGCATTCCCTAACTTTTAATACGAAGATTAGCCAGCCGCCTTTAAAGACCTAGAAGAATTGAAAAATAAAAATTAGGCCAAAAGGTAATATTATATATAATATTTTAGTATACATTAGTGTGTGTGTTGTGTGTGGTGTGTGTGTGTGTCTATATATATATATATATATATATATATATTATATACATTAGTATATAATATATTAGTACATATAATACATTAGTATATATATAATATATACATTATATATATCATATGCCTCTTTCATATATATATATATATTATATACATTAATATATGTAAAAGTTCAATTTTTTTCATTTGCTCCCACCCTTTTTTTAATCTTCCTGGGAATATCGGGTACTCAATTTTTGATAGGTAATATTTGACTAAAATATTCCCTGTCCCCATAGACCAGACAATCATGAGATTTTATACTTTTTTCACGTGTTGCAGAAAAAAAAATGTGATTTGGGGACCATTGTTTGATTTTTGTGGACTTGTGGTCCCACCATGGGAAGCGAGCAGTTGTCGAAAGGCTAAATGCAAGAGGAAGCTGACGGATGAAGAAATTCAAGTATATAGGGAAAAGGATAAGGAAAATCGCCGAAGAAGCAGAGAAGGTATGTTAAACATTAATCAATCAGACCCCGTAAATGTAGTTGTAAGTGAAGAGGATGTTAAATTTGAAAATGTACAGATGGAGATATAAAATGTAGACTTTGGGAATGAAAATGTTGCACAAGAACCACATGAACATTACACATCTCCAAATTATATGTGAAATGAAGTCCCTTCCAATAAAGATAATCAAACTTCAAATTCGGGGCTTTCAAGAAGACCTAAATGGTTAATTGAAATTGAGGAGAACATTATGAATAATTGGGAAGGAAAGAGGTCACATAGAACCATTAGGTTGTGGGCTTCAAGACTTTATGATAATTATTTGGAAACAAGACATTGGTTGCGCAATGTCACATTTTTGTGCAGTTGTTAAAGATGCAAAAGATGAGACCATGCTTGTGAAATTGAAGATTTGTGTGAATAAAAAAATGGAGAGAAATGCCATTATTGTGAAGAGTCTTTTCAATGCTCTCAATAGCATTGGGAAGACTAGTAGAGAAAAAGACAAGAGAGTTGCTCGGAGGATTATTACAACCTCCTTAGTAAGTCATCAATTGAGAAAGGCTTGTTTGATGAGACAAACTTGTGTTGACTTCAATATAGACCATAAAACTTTGCGTAGAGCACTTGCAAGAAGAGAAAGACTTGATGATCTGCTTCAAATTGATACACGGGCTTATGGTGGGAGACTTCCACATTTCGATAAGAAGCTAACAAATGTTGTCAGGATGAAATTCAACAATTTTGGGATGCTAACTCAAGAGTGTCACCAAATGTGAAGGATGTCTTGAAGTTGAGAGTTGGCAATCGAGACCGCACTCCACATCCTAAACATTATGTGGAGGTAAGTCAAACAATGTTGTATAAAAAATTTTGTGAGACACATCCAACATTGAAAATATCACAAAGGTCTTTTGAATCGGTCAAGCCATTTTATTGTGTACCCCTTAAGATTCGGAATACATGTTGTTGCAAATATCATGTTGAGTTTTCAATGCATCATGAATTATTACGGTCCATTCATTCTAGTTTGCATACTAATGAAATGATAGAGGATTGTGGGGGCAAGTGGTCTTCCCAAATCATCAAGAGACTTGCTAGATCAATTTTTCTGTCATAGAGATGATGGTTGTTTATTTTATAAAAAAGATTGCTTAAATGCCAAGTGCTCAGAAGGTGGTGGCTTGTCCAAGTTTAGAACATGTTTTCATGAGGGTTTGGAACACAATTTTGGAAAGACACTCATCCAAAAAAAGGTATATGAAATGGTGAAATATACATGAAGAGTGGAGGTGAAGGCTCTAGATGTGAGTTAGTTGCAAAAGAATACAATGTTGCTGATTTTATCTCAGATTTCAAGACAATTATTTTTTACAAGTATGCAAGGCATAGTCACAGGTCTCAATGGTTGGATCAACAATTCAGGACATGTAAGGACACTTTCCCCATTGGAACTATTATATCCATTGTAGACTTTATGGATAACTATACATTGCAGCCCCAGAATGAGACTCAAGCTCAATATTACAATTCCATTCAGGTTGCTATTTTTGTACACATCACATATAGACATTCCCTTGATAGCACAAAAGATGAGTGAAAGATAATCAAAGAGTACCATTTTTATATGAGTGATGATAGGTCTCACTCTCATGAGTTTGTTCAACATCCATAACTATTTTGACTTCTTGCAAGAGAATGGTATTGCTATGGATAGGCATCTCATTTGGTCGGATAATTGCACCGGTCAATTTAAGAATGCCAGAATGTTTTATTGGTTGTGTAGAATGCATATGGAGAGAGTGTACCTCATATTTGGAGTTTTTTTGAGTCAGGGCATGGGAAAGGGAGCATGATGGAGCAGGTTCATGTGTGAAGAGAGCTCTAGTTAAGGAGAAATTGAGGATTTTAGGTGCTATACTTCTTGATGCTCATTCTATTGTGATTGGTGTACTTTAGCATTGTCATAGGGGGGGACTCTTGATTCTACAGTGCATAGATTATTTTGGTTGGTTGAGGAGGTAACTATAGGAGATAGATTGGATTGTTAAATAGTGAAAGACTCTTCAAAAATGCATTCATTCCGAAGCTCCAATAGTAGTACATGCACCATTTGGACATGAGAGTTGGCTTGTTTTTACCCCATGTGTTTTCAGTATGATTGGGATCATTGCAAGTGAAGTGAGTGGGTGGATACATGGGTTCCACAGTATCTAACTCCTTTATCTTTGACACTCTCTATAAGAAATGATGACATGGACACTTTAGTTGACTATGACCATCTTTCAGATCTTGTGACGCTAAGAAATGCTTTTGCATTGGTTGCACTGCAGGGGAATGATGAGAGGTAAGATTATTGGTTAGCACATTGTGTACAAGGTAAACATAAGCTTGTACAACTGATGACAGATGGTGATGGGTTCACATATCCTACTAGTTTAGTTGTTGTTGCGGGAACATGGCTACGAACATACATGATTAGAAAGAATGGAATTCCCGCATTTGAAGACTATGAGAGGCACAAAAACTATTCTCATGTATTGACACCTTGTTATAGCAACAAATGTCAAGTTGTCAAAGCATCAAGGAAGACCAAAGACAAAAGAACTTTGGACTATTAGTACTGTTGATCATGAAGCACTATTGGAGATCCTGAAGCAAAGAGATGACCCTTCAGGAACACTTCACTAGGTAATAAGTTAGGGCTCGTTTGGATGCCAGAATACCAAATGCCAAATATAGTCAATTTTGGAAGATCAAATTCTCAAAATGAAATTCTGGAAGATCAAATTCTCAAAATGATTTCTGAAATATGGGATGACCTGTTTGGTTCACCCAAAAATGACAATCTTGAATTATTCAACCGCCTCGCATTGTCAAATTGGGGGACTCAACGGATTCGATCTGTCGGTTGCCATTGTGGTTTTTTGGGACTCAACAGAGAAATTAAATGGGAAAAAATAGATGAGAATCAGCGTTTGATTTCCTTACAGGCCTCATACTGTCTTTTGAAATCAATTGGCATAGCAACAAAGGCTGCCTGTGCCTTAGGGTCCCTATTTTGAAGACGTTTGACAGCCACCCCTTCTTTTAATTTTTCTTCTTTTTCCTCAGTCTCTCCTTTTCCTGAAGCAAAAGAATCTAGAAACTCCAACGTCGATTAGATGAGGTGATTGCAGGAAATCGAAGAGGAACTAATCGCAAGACATGGTCAAAATGAAGCGGATGTCAAAAATTATGTTTGCATGCGGACCCAAAAGTTTAAAAAAATGGCATACAAAATAGGAATATGAGCCCCATATTCCAATTCCACCTTTTCAAGTGGAAGATGATATGCCCATTTTTTGGCTAAAATTGGAATATCAAAATTCCAATTCCATCCTTCATTGTCGACCACAAACAATGGATAGCATATTTAGAATATGGTATTCTATAATATCAGCCGATATGCTGTGGTCCAAATGGGCCCTTAACTTAGTGCATTATTTTCTAAGTTCGTTAAGCTTAATGTCAATACATTAATTTCACCTTTCTTAGATTATATTTTGAGTCAATAAACTTTGGTTTTGTATGTGGATTGTAACTTGTGCAGGAGCACCTATGAAGATGCCTACGGTCACCATGGATCCAATCAAAGATAGAAGGGCAAAAGGATCCTTAATGGTTAATTGAGATCTTTTGAAGCCTATAATGGCAATTTGTAACAATCAATTTCATTTAAAAGTTTAATGTCCTAAAACTCTTTATAAGGACTTATGACCAAAATCATGTATGGGTGGCCAATAGTGCCAAGAAGGGATCTTACATGTCATTTACTTATGTCATTTGCATGGTTTGAATTCTTACATGTTTGATTGTTGTTTATAATGCTTTAAGGATATTATTTTTTATCATTTCAAACAATCTATAAAAGTTAAACCTCAAACATAATACACTTCATAGTTTAAATTTCACAAGCTTAATCCTGATTAGTTTCACAGTTCAATTTCAAACATACCACTAACAGTTAGTTGAAAGTGGCTCAGCAACGTATCTTTCAAACTATCTAACTCGACATTGAACCGCCTACTCCATTGGCTCCAGTTGGCCAGGTAAATGCTAGTGACAACCCCGTTCCACCCACAGAGTCATGGGAATGCTTGCGACCACACTCGACCCAAGTGACCCCCAAGGTGCACTAAGCATGATTGGGTAGTGATGTTCTATGGCTCGTATCTCAGAGCTCATGAGAGGAATCGACAAACTATCAAGTGCTACAGGATCATGTTTCTGAGGTTACAATAAAAACTCTCAATTTTGGGTGATTCGACTTCATTTGCATTTGGCAAGGCGATCTTAGTCGATGCCAAAACTTGCAGTGAGGGTCAGTTGAAAGTGACTCAGCATCGTATCTTTCAAACCATCCAACCTGGCATCAAACTATCTACTCCATCAGCTCCACTTGGGCTGGGTAAACACCAGTGACAACCCCATTCCTCCACGGAGTCACAGGAAGGGTCGCGACCATGCTTGACCCAAGTGACCCCAAGGTGTACTAAGCATGATTGGGTAGTGATCTTTCATGGCTCGTATCTCAGAGCTCGTGAGAGGTATCAACAAATTGTTAGGTGTTGTGGGATCGTGCTTTCGAGGTCTACTATAACCTCTCTTAGTTTTGGGTGATTCAACTTCATTTGCATTAGGCAAGGCGATCTCAGTTGATGCCAAAACTTGTAGTGAGGGTTAATTGAAAGTGGTTCAGCAACATATCTTTCAAACCATCTGACTTGGCATTGAACCATCTACTCCATCAGCTCCAATTGGCCAGGTAAATGCTAGTGACAACCCCGTTCCACCCACGAAGTCATGGGAAAGCTTGCGACCACGCTTGACCCAAGTGACCCCAAGGTGCCTAAGCATGATTGGGCAATGATCTTCTAGGGCTTGTATCTCAGAGCTCATGAGAGGTATCAACAAAATCTAGTGGCTACAGGATCATGTTTTTGAGGTCTACAATAACCTCTCTCAATTTTGGGCAATTCGACTTCATTTGCATTTGGCAAGGCGATCTCAGTTGATGCAAAAACTTGCCAGTGAGGGTTAATTGAAAGTGGCTTAGCAGCGTATCTTTCAAACCACCTGACCTGGCATCGAACTGTCTACTCCATCAGCTTTGATTAGCTGGGTAAACACTAGTGACAACCCCATTCCACCCACGGAGTCACGAGAAAGCTCACGACCACGCTCGACCCAAGTGACCCAAGGTGCACTAAGCATGATTGGGCAACGATCTTCCAGGGCTCGTATCTTGGAGCTCGTGAGAGGTATCCACAAACCATTAGGTGCTACAAGATAATATTTTTGAGTTCTACTCTAACCTCTCAATTTTGGGTGATTTGACTTTGTTTGCATTTGGCAAGGCGATCTCAGTCGATGCCAAAACTTGCAGTGAGGGTTAGTTGAAAGCAGCTCAACAGCGTATCTTTCAAACCGTCTGACCTAGCATTGAACCATCTACTCCATCAGCTCTAGCTGGCTGGATAAATTCCAGTGACAACCCTGTTCCACCCATAGAGTCATGGGAAAGCTCGTGACCACGCTCGACCCATGTGACCCCAAGGTGCACTAAGCATGATTGGGCAGTGATCTTTCAGGGCTCGTATCTCAGAGCTCGTGAGAGGTATCAAAAAATAGTTAGGTGCTATGAGATCATGTTTTTGAGGTCTACTATAACCTCTCTCAATTTTGGGTGATTTGACTTTGTTTGCATTTGGCAAGGCGGTCTCAGTAGATGCCAAAACTTGTAGTGAGGGTCAATTGAAAGTGGCTCAACAACATATCTTTCAAACCGTCTGACTTGGCATCGAACCGTCTACTCCATTAGTTCTAGTTGGCTAGGTAAATGCTAGTGACAACCCTATTTTTCCCATGGAGGACGGGAAAGCTCGCGACCACACTCGACCCAAGTGACCCTAAGGTGCACTAAGCAAGATTGGGCAGAAATCTTTCAGGGCTCGTATCTCAGAGCTCATGAGAGGTATTAAAAAACCCTTAGGGGCTATGGAATTATGTTTCTGAGGTCTACAATAACCTTTCTCAGATTTGGGTGATTCAACTTCATTTGCATTTGGCAAGGTGATCTCAGTCAATGCCAAAACTTGCAGTGAGGGTCAGTTAAAAGCGGCTCAGCAACATATCTTTCAAACTATCTGACCTAGCATCAAACCATCTACTCCATTGGCTCCATTTGTCAGGTAAATGCTAGTGACAACCCCATTCTACCCATGGAGTCATAGGAACGCTCGTGACCACGCTCGACCCAAGTGACCCCAAGGTAAATTAAGCACGATTGGGTAGTGATCTTCTTAGGGCTCGTATCTCAGAGCTCATGAGAGGTATTAACAAACCATTAGGTGCTACGGGATCATGTTTTTTACTTCTAATATTACCTCTCTCAATTTTGTGTGATTTGACTTCATTTGCATTTGACAAGGTGATCTTAGTCGATGCCAAAACTTGCAGTGAGGGTCAGTTGAAAGCAGCTTAGCAGTATATCTTTCAAACCATCTGACCTGGCATTGAACAGTCTAGTCCATCAACTCTAGATGGCTAGGTTAATGCCAGTGATAACCTCGTTGTACCCATGGAGTCATGGGAACGCTTGCGACCATGCTCAACCCAGTGACCCAAGGTGCACTAAGCACGATTGGGTAGCGATCTTTCAGGGCTTGAATCTCGGAGCTCATGAGAGGTATCGACAAACCATCAGGAGATATGAGATCATGTTTTTGAGGTCTACTATAACTCTCTCAGTTTTGAGTGATTTGACTTCATTTGCATTTGGCAAGGTGATCTTAGTCGATGCCAAAACTTGCAGTGAGGGTTAGTTGAAAGCAGCTCAGTAGCATATCTTTCAAACCATCCAACTTGGCATTAAACCATCTACTCCATCAGCTTTAGTTGGTTGGGTAAACACCAGTGACAACCCCATTCTACCCATGGAGTCACGGGAACGCTCGACCCAAGTGACCTCAAGGTGCACTAAGCACGATTGGGCAATGATCTTCTGGGGCTCATATCTTGGATCTCATGAGAGGTATCAACAAACTATTAGGTGATACAAGATCATGTTTTTGAGGTCTACTATAACCTCTCTCAGTTTTGGGTGATTCAACTTCATTTGCATTTTGCAAG